>BPLR01001381.1:0-53987 GCA_021605095.1 Caerostris extrusa
CATTAAAATAGGTTTTGTTACTTATTTCGTTTTTAAAACAGGGGAACCCAAGCTCATTTGTCCGATTGCCTTTCCTTCCTCACCAGAAAAAGAATTACTCAGGAAACAAAGATAAAGTAAACAATTTGTCTTCTTTTATATAACTATACACCTACTCCCATCTTTAAATTTAGTAGATAAAGATATTGTAAATAAGGCACCTGTTTTGTGACTAATTCTCAGTGTCCGACAACGTTGGATGGACACCCCGTGAGTAATCTACTCATGGAAGGAGGGTGGATGGAAAGGGGGCAGCTGCTGTTGTGATGGAGCACACAAGTAAATACAAGTCTGACTTAAGTCCGAGTCGCTGAAGTAGGACGGCAGTCGCCTTCCCGAGTGCACCTTTAGAGGGAACTACCCCTCATTTGGGAATCGTATTGGAGAAAAACCGGAAAACTAGATAGTCTGACTCGCGGCAAAAGACTGAGAATCACAAACGCTATCTAGTCTCCTCGTATTTGAAATATTGTCTACAGCAATGTCGCGGGGATTGAACCTACAGTGTGGACGGACATCCCCTGGTATTCTACTCATGGATGGAGGAAAGGGCGGAGCTTCTGTTGTGATTGAAGACCGTAGGTAGAAGTCTCACTTGGCTCCGTGACGCTCTTTGCAGTCATGAGACCGGGACCTACGGCTTAAAGTGGATTCCAAAACCATTACAAACATCTATGGCACCACCAGATTCGAACTCGAAACTTGTGGCACTGAGTGCCAGAGCGCTATCGGCCATTCAGGCTCAGTCACACATTCTTGCTGATGTTAGCTGTATTCAACAATTCTCGTCTGGCAGTACTTGTTTGTGAAGACCCTTTGGTGAGCTTGACCGCCCCCCTTTAGTTATAACTTGCATTTTGTGTGTGCACTTGGAACATAACAATACATGTTACATAATAGAAGAAATAGGGTTTCTCAATTTTTTTGTTCTTTATGCTTTCACCGTTTCCTTATTTTTATTTAGCGGCAATCCCTCCAATGGATTGATATTACTATCATCCCCTTGATCGTACCACTGCCACCTATGAAGCAGTAATGCCCACTTCGGAAATCAATATTTAAAATCTTTAAATATATGCCAATATTTTTCATTTTGTTCTATGCTTCATACATAGCATAAAATATGATAAAGATTTAATTTGTGAATTTGTCAATATCTTTTTCTAGTTAAAAAAAAACCCAACCTATTATTGATCTTGACATTTCATAAAATATATCTCCCTCTATTCCTGACTTATTTATATAAAATAATTTGCATTAAATTTATTCTGACAATAAATCAAATAGACGACAAATAGAGATATGAGTATAATATAGGAAAATTGTAATGTGATGCTTTGTAATAAGTTAACTGGGATGTGATGTGTTCAACATAAATTAGTTCGGTTAATTCGGCGTAGATTTAAATGGATCCAAATTGATTTATTTTTAAAGTACATGGGTATTTAATATATGCAATGAAAATTTTCCGTAAATACATGCTGCCGAAAACGAAAAGGAATGCGAAACGTTGCTTTTTACTACATCTTGATAGAAAATTTATACTTTTATATGCCCGACTCGTGGCTCAGTAGCAACGCGCGCCGCTAGTTAGCCTTAGAGTGTATGTTCAATCCGCTAGTGGCTTTGTTGTAGACACTGTTTCGAAATAACGAGAAGACCCGGTGGCGTTTGTGATGTTGAGCATCTTGCTTCGTGAGTCAAACTATCTGGCGGGACGTTTACGGTTTTTCTCCCATGCGATACGCAAATGCAAGGTAGCTCCCCAAAAATGTCTCCCAGAAGGCACTGCCCTCCTTTTTCACCGACATGGCGCCAAGTCCGACTTCTACCTACGGATGCTCCATCACAACAGATGCTTACCCCCATTTACCCCTTTCCATGAGACCCCACGGATTCTTGGACTTGGTCTAGATAGCAACATCTCGACCAAATATTATTTTTTCTTATCTTACATAGACAGATCAAGTAGGATAAAAAAAATATTTTGTATTTTAATATAAAATGTGTTACGATGGATCTCATAAAAAACAGTTTCAAAATAAAACTGGAAATGTATAGTATAAACTTTTAGAATATAGAACTAATACTTCATTAATATTGTGTGGGGCATTTCATATCTGCTTATAGGAGATGGTGGTGTAAGGTAAATTTAATTCGCAGAGTTTTACTTTTGGAAATGTTTTATATGACTAAAGAGTGTTTAAGACTATGGGTCAATTTTATTTGTTTTGGAATCATCGTTATCTATATTGTATTAACATGTATCTGTATTTAAAAGTTGTAAAGGTTTCTTTTTTTATTTATGTTCCATTTAAATTTTGCTTTTTTTTATGTAACAAAATCCAGTTGACGATACTGTAGGATATTTTCTCACGAGAAGAGTTTTGGTATTTCATTCCCAAGTGAGAGAATGTATGATATTAGTAAAATATATGATACACCTATCGTTCAAATTCGAGCGAGAGCTTTATTGTGGGTAGTTATATTACATGCAATTGTGTTTTGTAATAATGAGAACAACTTTTGTCACTTAAATCTGGTAATCAAATAGCAGATATTCAGTATTATGTATAATGAGACTCAGAAAATTAGCGAATGCTTTTGCGACCTTCACAGTTCGAAACAATTACAGAATTCAAACAATCGATGTAACATGAGTTGTTCCATCGTGAATGGTGATAGACGACGAGCTGAAAAATGTCTTCGTAAATGAGAAGTGAGGGAAGCTGACGGAATGTCGTAAAAGGAGATTTTTGGTGAAGAGAGAGACTCTTCTGCGACGAGTGTTACCAGAAGTGTTATTATTTTTCTTTTTTTCTCTGAAGTGACTGAACCCGCCGGAGTTTTCCTTCTGTTTTCAAAGTGAACCACTGAAGTGGTTTCGTGAATCATGCCGTGTGATAATTAAGGTCTGCCGTAGACCACGGGGTTGAGAGTCCTTGGAGATTCGAGAACTCTGAAAATTTCCGAACTTGGAGTGAACTGCACTTGTGTATTTAATTTATATACTTAATTTTAGTCTAGATCTATTAATTAGGTCTAGTATAGGCCAAAACATATAGATATCGTGGGTAGCTACTCATTTTATTTGAAGTGTTTCAATTAACTCCAATTAGCTGTTAAACCACCAATATACTTAATATAACACGAAGTATTATGCTTCTTATATGCAAGGAGATCGTAAGGTATGGTTATTTATGTTATTCTATTTTTAAAAAGAATTGTCATATTAAAAATAAAAACTTTTGTTCATTTTTGTTAATTATATTTATTATAGCAAGCATTTAACCTTTTCATAAAATGATATATTACTAGCAAAAATATATTCACTGAAAAATTGCAGATTATCTAAACATGTAAATAACTACACATCTGATGATCAATATATTAGCATAATGCTCTTACGAGAATTTCAAAATGGAACATTATGTAAGTATCTCCTGCTATTATAATAAATATATTAGAGATTATAATAATAATAATAATAATAATAATATAATAGAGAATAGTTTCGTTTATTAATAGTTTTGCAGGTTACAAAATCCATCCCATCTATAGGTTACCCATCTATAGGTTACAATAGGAGCGTTTCTTCAGTATATAACAGCTCAAATTGATTTAGCATTTACATCATCTTTAATGTTACAATTTTTTTAATGACATTCTTCAACTTTTTTTTTGATACTGAATGATCATTACATAAGATTTATTATAGCGTCATAACAATGTGCATAGGTATTATATAAATTTATCTATTACTGGAACGAGTATATTAGCTGAATTTTTCTAGAACATAAATTTAAAAATCTAAGGATAGTAAAAAAAGTGTTTTATGTGTTTTTACAACTTCAGTGCAAATTAGTTTTTAATCTTTTTTTTAAAGAACACTTTTAAATTTAATTTCCTATCCCTATTAAGATTTTTTCGGAAATAAAATTTTACGTAAATTCGATTAAATTAATGATTATTAACATAAAAGGTTTTCACTAAAAATATCTTTTATATTTTTAAAGCATTTGATTATGTCATGTAATACTTTTTTTCATCGTAACTGTATTATTAGAGTTCTTAATATTCTTGTATAATACAATTATAGAGTTTTCATGAAAATAGTTTATCGATATGCATTTTCTCAACAAAACTTTCCTAAAACGTGGCATCCAGTCGAGCAAGATCTTCAGTCAGCCTTGCGAACCAATTATAAATCTTTATCAAGGTGTAAATTCGATTAAAGGTCATATCGGCCATGAACCCTCTGGCAGCCCAATAAAAACCAGCCTTGTTATAAAAATTGTCTCGAGAACAGTTCAAGCAAGTAAATAAAAAAAAAAATCTTTTTTTTTTAAATCATTTACTTTTTTTTCACGTCAAAATGTCTTTTATAAATAATTTTCATTCATTTTTTTTAAGTTTATCTGCCATTATTGGTAGATATATGCAACTTAAGTCTAAAAAAAACTAAAATTAATTAATTAAATCTTAATTTGAGTTAATATTTGAAAAACTGTATTAACGCCCAGTGTCATCCACTACAAGTTCAAAAAATGTATTTGAACTTGGTGGAGGAATAAAAAGTAGTTTATGAACGATTGAAAATTTGAGCAAGATATATATAGGGGGAGTGTGAGCTAAAAAAGGAATTGAAAAAGAAGCTTAGGGCAGCTTGTCAAATGTGTCTCTGTGTCTTCAAATGTGTTAAATGTGTCGGTCAGTCAGCAGTGTGAGCAATTCTCGTCTTTCTCGCACATTCGTCTGGACCCCACTGAAAGGATTAAGGCTCGTTCCCATCGAGGCATGAGGCGTTTAAGCGTGAAGCGTTGACCAATCACTAGCCTCACCGCGTTCGCCTGAAACCGATTTGAAATCCACCGTTTCGAGTTGACCAACTTTCAGCTCGAAGCGGAACTCGTAATGCGATTTCTGACGTTTCGCTGTGAACGGGTCCAAAAATTTTTCTTCCCTTTGCCTGCCGCATGTCGCGTCGCCGCCTCTCGCCTCGGTGGGAACGAGCCTTTACAAATGAACTAGTTCCTATTCTAGTTTGTAATGGATATCGGTTTGTTTGTGCAGCTGGACGTGTGTGGTCGGGTTGAAATACACGTTTAAGAACACACAAATTTATTTTCACTGCGCGTATACAACAACATCAACACCACAATTTAAAATAGACAATATTTAACTCATTTAAAATATCTAATTATACATTCGAGGAAGGACTCCAATTCTAGCTCTCAGGATAAGAGATTGTAAATAATGACAGCGCCTGTTTTGTCGTATGTCCTCTCTGGTGAGAGTCTCGGTGCCTATTGATGATTTTTTCTGAAGGCTGCAAGGGTGCTCTTGCAGTACGTAGGAGGAAACATGGTTGCGTAGGTGGAACCACGATTATATTATTTATAAATCGTAGCTGACTTTTCAGTGACAATTACCAAGTTTAACATACCTTGAAATTTGTTTATGTAGTTCTGTCTCCCAATGCTAATAAAAATAAGAATACCATAAAAATATAAGAGATTATAAAAAAAAATGAAATTTATTCCCCTTATAACTTATAGGAAAAACTCCCAGATTAATCGATGATGATTTGAGTATCTTCAATATGTAGAAATAGTAATCGTCTATGATGAATAATAGCGAACCATAACCATAGCCAACATACTAATCAATCATGACGTTCTAAAATACATGAGGATTTAAGGCATTTAACAAATTATCATTCTCACAACAATACCCTTTTTAACTTCAATACTATCATCCCGATGTCAAAGGCGAGTTCAGACATAATTTTTCAATTCCTTCTATTAGCTCACACTCTCCCATATATATCTTGTTCAAATTTTCAATCGTTCATAAAATACTTTTTATTCATCCACTCAAGTTCAAATACATTTTTTTTGAACTTGTAGTGGATGACACTTGATGTTAATACAGTATTTTCAAATATTAATTTATTAATTAAATCTAATTAATTAATTTTAGTTTTTTTTTTTTTTTTATTTAAGTTGCATATATCTACCAATCAATAGATGGCGCCAGATAAACTTAAAAAATGAATGAAAATTATTTATAAAGGACTTTCTGCAATATAGTGGAAAAAAAGTAGGAATTGACTTTACAATTTTTTTTTTTACATTACTTGTTTTTATACTGAGACTCAAAAGACATGGTGTCAATTTTGTAAACCATGTATTCAAATCCCCATTATAGCTTTAGGCTTGCCTGTCAGCTTCCACATAGGCATGCATTCATGTTTTTTTCAATTGCTTATTAAAATAATTTTTAAATAAGCAGTTGAAATCTAACAGTTGTTGAAGCATATTGATTTTTATATTAAAAAAGCCTTTAAGCAAATAAAAAGAATTTAAATGTTTTAGACCATATTTGTAGTAACGATACTAGCATGCCATTAGCTATTAATATCTCAGTCATTTTCATTCAGTCTGATAACTCTTTCACGATATTGAAATTTTCACGAATATGACTGAACTTTCTGTCTGTCAAAAATTAATTTTGCTAATCACGCTTTAAAAAAAAAAAATTATATTCAAAATCTTATGATTTATTAAATACAAAATTCTATGATTAATAGCACTAGAATTTATAAGAAATTAATAATGCTTTTTTGGAAGAGATTATTTAAAAAAAAGATAGTTTTCAAATATTTTTAATGTAAATAACATCACTATTTATCTTGTATGAAATTTAGAATAAAATTGTAAAATAAAGAAGTGAGTTTAAAAAATCGGAGCATTAGTTTTTATATTAAAAAAAAAAACATTTAAACAAATGGAAGAATTCAATTGTTTTTTTTTTTTTAAAAAAAAAACAATTAGTAAAAAAATATTTTAGGATTATTCAATTTAATGGATTACAAAAAACTAACAAACATCCATGCCATTACCAGGAAACCTGAAGCGTATGGTACCAAAAAGAAAAGAATTTGAATTTTTTTATTCAGTAAATTGGCAAAAAAAATGCATTCATTCCAAGTATTTCTTTTAAACCATTTTATTTAAAGCTAAATTTGAATGATAACGTCCGTCATTTCCGTGAATATAATCAATTATTATCATTAATTTTTTTGGATGAAACGTGAATCTAAAATATGTTTTAAAAATCGAGAACCGTTATTGACACCACTCTGAATTTATAATTTTTTGGAGGGTATTATTTAAAAAAGATAACTTTAAAGTATTTTTAATGTATATAAAATTCATTTTGTATTAAAGTATAAAAATTTTAAATTGAAGGTGAATTGAAAACAATGCATATTAATTATTTAAATTGTGCATTTAAACAAATGGAACAAATTTTTCTACACAAAAATATTTTTCACAGCAATGTAAATGAAAATTCAAACTATCTATTTTTGAATAAAAACAGTTTTTAAATTCGTAAAAATATTTTTTCCCCACCTATTTAAGAAAAAACCATCAAATGACCTCACATTTTAAACAAAATTTCATTGGCTCATTGTTTTTGAAAAAAAAATAAATAACAGGAATATGTTTGCGTTGAACCCAAAATTGTAAATTCATCACAAAAATATTTCTTAAAAAAAATAATTATAATGCATATGAAAAAAAAAAAAAAAAAAAAAAAATTGTCTGATAAATAATTTAATAATAAAAAATAAATAATTTAATAATAACATTAATATCAAAATAATTTTTTTATTTAAATACCTGATTATTAATTTTATACCATTTATCTCTGAGACGATATATTTCAGCCTGATGGCCAAAACTCTGTTTTTTGGTAGTATAGGATTAAGGTTCGAATCCTGAGGATCCTGATGGCTGAGTGACTAGCGCACTGGCCCTCCGTACCTCAGGTTTCTGGTTTGAGTACCGGTAGGGCCAATTAATTTTGTAGAGGTTCGAAATCAACTTTTAAACTGCAGGTCCTGGTCTAACATGACCTTTGTGGCGGTAGTGTTACTCGCGTCCGAAGCATATATTCAAGCTACACGTGCCCATTAGTAGCGCTAAATGAGTAACGTCTGTTCAATCCTTGCTTATGGCACAAAGTCGTCTCCGTATTGCCAGCTGCATTAAAAGAAGTTCATATTCTGGCTGTGGCATGGATGTTTGTGAGTGGTTCGGAATTCACGTTAAGCTGTAGGCACCGATCTAATAGCCAAAAGTGAGCACAAAATGACTGTAGAGCAACAAACCAAACCTACTGAAACGTTTTTATACTTAAAGTATAATTTCACTAATATAATTTCTGTGTCTATTTGCTGTATTAAAAAAAAACACTGAAAACTTCGACCCGAGAAAGCAAAGTGTCGATGCGCAACAGAGTGTCCCAATCTCCTCTGAATCCCTCCTTTTTCAAAACAGTGACTTTAGAGTATCCATTAACAAAAATCACACTTTCCGCTTTTTGGACCGCATTTCCTCTCAATTTCAAGTAATTTGTGTTGAAATATAAACCGCATAACAAGAAAGCACCAAAAACACCACCAAAGCACTATTAAAATGAAATATTTACAACTTGTTTTTCAAACAGGAAAACTTCCTTTCCTAATACAAATCAATTGGTTCGGAAACTATTTTCTTCGGAAACATCTTTCTATGTCAGACTTAATGCCTTTTCATGATCAGCGGGCTTCTTTACAATCATATTTGAGCAGCTCTTCGGCACCATTTATCGCAATAAATACAATATTTTCGGAAATTCCGACTTCACTATGACCGTCATTAGTAAATATTTCCATGCAATTGAGTTCGAAAGATCCATTTATGTTAAGCTTCGTATTCGGTAACGCGACAACTTTTCTACGACCACACTGGAAATAATTCGCCAACTCTGATATAAATGTGTTTTCTCCGAACTTCTGCCATTATGAAGTCCTTTATGTATGGCGGAATAAAATGGAATTTCCTCATGTACGGTGGTGCATTAAGAGAAGATTTTCATGTTTGGAAGATTTAGAATCCTGCAAACAGTATATTTACTTTGAACACAAAATTTTAAATTCATCACAAAAATATTAATTGAAATAAGAAAGAAGTACTGATAATGCATATGAAAAAAGAAAAAAAATATTCTAATAAATAATTTAACAATAAAAATAAATAATAATAATTAATAATTTAGTTGTTGTTTCTTATCTCACTTGGTAGACATCTAGACCAAGCCACGAACTTGTGTACGGATTCATGGTTGAAGGGAAAGGGGACAGCTTCTGTTGTATTGGAGCCTTGGTAGAAGTTGTATTGGTCTGTTGTATTGGAGCAAAGGTAGAAGTTGATTTGGCTCCGTGACGCTCTACAGTCATACGAGAACGGGATTTACGGATAAGTAAAGTGGATTCCGAAACACTACAAATATCCATTGTTTTTGGTTCGGAATGCACGTTAAACAGTAGATCCCGGTCTAATAAGCCAAAAGTGAGCACAAAATGACTGTAACAAACCCAAATCAACTCAAATGTTTTTTATCTTTAAATGTATAACTTCCAAATATAATTTCCGTATCTCTTTGATGAACTTCAAAAGAAAACACGGCTCCATTTATCGCAATCAAAAGTGCAATATTTTCGGAAATTCCGACATCGCTATGACCATCATTAGTAAATATTTCTATCCAATTCTCTTTTAAAATGGCTTCCGAAAGATCCATCCATTTATGTTAAGCTCCGTATTCGAGGTAACGTGTTCGGAACTTTTTCAGCGACATTTTTCTGCAGCCACATTGGCAATAATTCGCTTCCAACTCTGATATAAATGTGTTATCTCAGAATTTTGCCATTATGAAGTCCTTTATGTATGGCGGAATAAAATGGAATAGAAGATTTTCATGTTTGAAGGTTTAGAATCATCCAATTTTCGATTATATTGCGTTGAACGCAAAGTTGTAAATTCATCACAAAAATATTTATTAACGAAAAAAAAGAAAAAATTGTTTGATAAATAATTTAATAATAAATATTTTAACAATAATTTTCATATCAAAATAATTTTTAATTAAATACCTGATTCTTAATTTGATATCATTTATTTCTGAGACGGCATAATGCGCCCTGATGGCCATTGGCAAGCGCTCTGGTCTTTGTTACCACAGGCTTCAGGTTCGAATCCTTGTGGGGGCATGGATCTTGTTAACTAATATCGGTCGGAATCCCTGTTAAACTGTAGGTCCCGGTCTAAATTGTGCAGGCAAACTAACAGTAGAGTGGAAAACAAAAACAAAACAAAACCTACTCAAACGTTTTTTCATCCTTAAACGTATAACTTCATAAATATAATTTCCGTGTTTACTTTTGCTGTAGTAAAAAAAAAACACGGAATTTCCCTCACCGAGAAGGCCAAGTGTCGATGAACAACACAGTGTCACTATCGCCCCTGAATCCACTCATTTTTCAAAGCAGTGACTTTAAAAGTATCCACCTACAAAAACACAATTTCTTTTTTTGTATAACTTTTCCACTGAATTACAAACGTTTTATTTTGAAATATAAAGCATAGAAAAGAAATATACCAAAAATCAGGAACTCAAATTAACTTTCTGTAACAATATTATCCTTCAAAATGGTTTCTTTTCCCAGAAATACATCTTTACTCAATCACTGCATCTCGAGTTTGAACCAGTAAAATGAAAGATTTACAGTTTGTTTTCCAAACAGAGAAACTTCCTTTATTAATACAAATCTATTGGTTGGGAAACTGTTTTCTTCGGCAACATCTTTCTGATGCACGTCTTTCTATGTCAGACTTAATGCCTTCTATGATTGACAGGCATCTTTACAATCATATTTGAGCAGCAATTCAGCTTCATTTATCGCAATAAGTGCAATATTTTCGGGAAATTCCTACTTCACCATGACCGTCATTAGTAAATATTTCCATGCAATTGAGTCCGAAAGATCCATTTATGTTAAGCTCCGTATTCGGTAACGTGACTATTTTTCTACTGACACATAGGCAATAATTCGCCAACTCTGATATAAATGCAGTCTCTGAACTTTTGCCATTATGATGTCCTTTATGTATGGTGGAATGAAATGGAATTTCCATATGTACGGTGGCGCATAAATAGAAGATTTTCATGTTTGAAGGTTTAGAATCATGTTTGCGTTGAACCCAAAATTGTAAATTCATCACAAAAATATTTCTTAAGAAAATAACAATTAAAATGCATATTTGAAAAGGAAAACAAAAATTGTTTGATAAATAATTTAATAATAATTTTTATATAAAAAATAATTTTTAATTAAATGCCTGATTCTGAATTTGATATCATTTATATCTGAGATGGCATATTGCAGCCTGATGACCAATTGGTTAGAGCTCTGGTCTTTTGCTCTACAGGTTTCAGATTCAATTCCGGAGGAGCCTGATGGCCGAGTGATTATCAATCTGCCCCCCTCGATTTCGCGTTAGAGTCCCTTCTGTGCCCTGGATGTTTGTAATAGTTCGGAATTCCACTTCATTAGGTCCGGATCTAATATAAGCGTTGTGGAGGTAGTGTTACTATCGTCCGTAGTATATCTTCAAACTACATGTGCCCCCTGGGTACTGCTACATGAGAAATATCGGTGAAGGACTCGCTTATGGCATAAAGATAAGTGTCCGTATTGACAGCTGCATTAGAAAAAAGAAAGGTTCGATTCTGAAGGTGGCATGGATGTTTATGAATGGTTCGGAATCCATGTTAAACTGTAAGTCCCGGCCTAATTAGCCTAAAGTGTGAACAGAATGACCGTAGAGAGACAAACAAATCTACTCAAACTTTTTCATCCTTAAATGTATGAATTCCAAATATAATTTCCGCGTTCATTTGCTGTATTAAAGAAAACCCGGATAACTGCAATGGAAAAAGCCAAGTGTCGATGCACGACACTCTCATTATCTTCTCTGAATCCACACATTTTTCAAAGCAGTGACTTTAAAATAACCACCTACAAGAACCACACTTTCAGCGTTTAGGAATTTGGGTCAATTTTCCAATTAATTACAAGTGTTTTGTTTTGAAATATAAAACATATGAAAAGAAACAACCAACCATCAGGAACTCAAATTAACTTTCTGTGACAATATTCTCTTTCAAAATGGCTTCTTTTCCAAGAAATACTTTCTTACTCAATGACACCATCTCGAGTTTGAACTTGTAAAATAAAAGATGTACGGCTTGTTTTCCAAACGGGAAAACTTCCTCTCCTAATACAAATCTATTGGTTCGGAAACTATTTTCTTCGGCGACATCTTTCTGGTCTTTCTATGTCAGACTTAATGCCTTTTTATGATTAGCAGGCTCATTTACAATCATATTGGAGCAGCTCTTAGGCTCCATTTATCCCAATAAGTGCAATATTTTCGGAAATTCCGACTTAACTACGACCGTCATTAGTAAATATTTCCATACAATTGAGTCCGAAAGATCCGTTTATGTTAAGCTCCGTATTCGGTAATGTGGCAATTTTTCTGCAACCACATTGGCAATAATTCCCAACTCTGATATAAATGCGTTGTTTCAGAACTTTTGCCTTTATGAAGTCCTTTATGTGTGGCGGAAATGAAATGAAATTTCCAAATGTACGGTGGTGCATAAATAGAAGATTTTCATGTTTGAAGATTTAGAATCATCCGAACATTGTATTTGCGTTGAATATACAATTATAAATTCATCACAAAGATATTTATTAAAAAAAAAAAAAATAAAGATAGTGCATTTGAAAAAAAAGAAAAACAAAAAATGTCTAATAAATAATAATAATAATAATAATAAATAATTTAATAATAATCTTAATATCAAAACTAATATTTTTTACTTAAATATGTTATTCTCAATTTGATATCGTTTATCTCCGAGAGGGTATATTGCGGCCTGATGTCTGAGGCTAGCGCACTGGCTCTTGGTGCGCAGGTTTCAGTTCGGGTCCCGACGTACTATGTATGTTTGCAGTTGTTTGGAATATATTTTAAGCCCTAGGTCCGGTCTAATAGGATCGCAGAGTTGTTGTGGTGGTAGTGTTATTCAAGTCCCGTAGCATTCTTTCAAGCTACACGCGTCCCCTGGGTATTGTTAAAGTAGTAACACAGTCTTAAAGATAACTGTCTCCATATTGCCAGCTGCATTAAAAGGTTTTCGAATCCTGGCGGTGACATGGTTATTTCTGAGCAGTTCGAAATCCACGTTATCGTATGTCCCGGTCTAATTAGCCCAAAGTGTGTTACAAATAACAGTATAGCGGCAAACCACACCCAACCAAAAAACAAATATACTCAAACGTTTTACTCCTTAAATGCATAACTTTCAAAACATAATTTCCGTTTATATTTGCTGTATTAAAGAAAAACCGGTAAACTTCGACCAAGAAAGCCAAGTGTCGATACGCAACACTGTGTCCCTGTCATTTTTCCCCTCCTATTTAACCATCAAATGACCTCACATTTTAAACAAAATTTCATTGGCTCATTGTTTTTGAAAAAAAAAAAAAATAACAGGAATATGTTTGTGTTGAATCAAAATTGTAAATCCCTCACAAAAATATTTCTTAAAAAATAATAATTATAATGCATATGAAAAAAAAAAAAAAAAAAAAATTGTCTGTTAAATAATTTAATAATAAAAAATAAATAATTTAATAATAACCTTTAATATCAAAATATTTTTATTTAAATACCTGATTATTAATTTTATACCATTTATCTCTGAGACGATATATTTCAGCCTGATGGGCAAAACTCTGGTTTTGGTAGTATAGGATTAAGGTTCGAATCCTGAGGATCCTGATGGCTGTGTGACCAGCGCTCTGGCCTCCGTACCCCAGGTTTCTGGTTCGAGTACCGGTAGGGCCAATTAATTTGTAGAAGTTCGAAATCAACTTTAAACTGTAGGTCCTGGTCTAATATGAACTTTGTGGCGGTAGTGTTACTCGCGTCCGAAGCATATATTCAAGCTACACGTGCCCCATTAGTAGCGCTAAATGAGTAACGTCTGTTCAACCCTTGCTTATGGCATAAAGTCGTTCCGTATTGCCAGCTGCATTAAAAAGAAGTTCGTATTCTGGCTGTGGCATGGATGTTTGTGAGCGGTTCGAATTCACGTTAAGCTGTAGACCCCGATCTAATAGCCTAAAGTGAGCACAAAATGACTGTAGAGCTACAAACCAAACCTACTGAAACGTTTTTATACTTAAACGTATAATTTCACTAATATACTTCTGTGCCTATTTGCTGTTTAGAAAAACACTGAAAACTTCGGACCGAGAAAGCAAAGTGTCGATGCGCAACAGAGTGTCCCAATCTCTCCTCTGAATCCACTCCATTTTCAAAGCAGTGAATTTAGAGAATCCATCTACAAGAACCACACTTTCCGAATTTGTGGCGCTTTTCCCCTCAATTACATTTGTTTTTTTTTGAAATATAAAACAAATAAAAAGAAAACACCAACCATAAGGAACTCAAATTAAGTTTCTGTAACACTATTCTCTTTCAAAATAGTTTCTTTTCTAAGAAATACATCTTTACTCAATCACACCATTTCGAGTTTGAACCAGTAAAATGTAAGATTTACGGCTTGTTTTCCAAACAGGAAAACTTCCTTTCCCAATACACATCTATTGATTCGGAAACTATTTTCTTCTGAAACATCTTTCTGGTTGCACGTCTTTCTAAGTCAGATTTAATGCCTTTTATGATTAGCGGGCTTCTTTACAATCATATTGGAGCTGCTCTTTGGCACCATTTATCGCAATAAGTGCAATATTTTCGGAAATTCCGACTTCGCTATGACCATCATTAGTAAATATTTCCATGCAATTGAGTTCGAAAGATCCATTTATGTTAAGCCCGTATTCGATAACCTGATAATTTTTCTGCAGCCACATTGGCAATAATCCGCCAGCTCTGATATAAAAGTGTTATTTCAGAACTTCTGCCCTTATGAAGTCCTTTATGTATGTCGGAATAAAATGGAATTTAATTTTGTACTACGGTGGTGCATGAATAGAAAACTTTCATGCTTGAAGATTTAGAATCCTGTAAATATTATATTTGCGTTGAACCCAAAATTGTAAATTCGTCGCAAAAAATATTTGTTAAAATTAAAAAAATAATGATAATGCATATTAAAAAAAAAGATAAACATCTGATAAATAATTTAATAATTAAAATAAATAATTTAATAATAATTTTAATATCAAAATAATTTAATAATAATTTTAATATCAAAAATAATTTAATAATAATTTTAATATCAAAAATAATTTTATTTAAATACTCCATTCTTAATTCTGAGAAGCCATATTGCGGCCTGATGGTCAATAGGTTAAAACTCTGGACTTTTGGTACCACAGGCTTCAAGTTTGAATCCTGGCGGTGAATATTTGTTAGTGGTTGGAATCCGCGTTAAACGGGGGTCTGAATGGCGGAATGTCTGGCGCTCGGTGCCCAGGTTTCGGTGTGAGTCCGTCAGTGCCATGGATGTTTGTAGTGGTTTGGGAATCCACTGTAAGCTGCAGGTCCCGTTCTCATATGACTGTAGAGCATCACAGAACTCAATCAGACTTCTCATCCACATAATTCCCAAACTGTAAACGGGCAACTCAGATATAGGCACAGTATTATGGTGTAGTAGTAGAAACCACGTTAAACGGTTGGTCCCGTTCTAATTAGCCTAAAGCTTGCAAAAAATGAACTTGCAAAGATTGTTTATTTTAGGATTTCAGTATTATTCACGAAATTCAAGAGATATCAGAATACGAAATTAGTATAAAAATGTATAAATGAAATACCTTCGACCATGAATAATGAAATCCTTTTTTTTTTTATTTCAAATGGAGAATGATTAAGATATATTTAAAGGATTTATTTTTTTTTTTTCTTAAATTGTCTTCTATTTCTCTCAATTTTTTTTTTTTTAGGAATTCTTTTGAAGAATTAAAGGACAAAATTAATATGATAAATTATAGTTATATATACAACATTAATGCATATATAACTATCGTAGTAATTGTCGTTTAGTTCTTCAAAGGGTAACAGTTATACATACAACATACAAGTAAAAGTAATACATTTAAAAATCATGTATATGTAATAATGTATTATATAAGGTATATGTAAAAATTATACACATAGGTAGCAATTATAAATATTTTTTAAACTTGCGATTAATTAAGAAAACTTCGCTTCTGTTTTAAAAATAACAAAATGTTAAATTTTCATCAAATATTGTTTCGCTCCATTTTGACAATAGTTTTGCACCTCCGTCATATTCTATGAATAATTTTGTATTTTATTGTGAAATATGTTTCTGAAGAAGGGAAGTTGGTTCGAAATGCTATAAGCACAGTGAATCAAAAGTTACCATATTTATGTCAGGGATAAGCAAATATTTTAGTTGGGTTTAAGATGGGGGATAACATAAATAGTTTTCATTATATTTATTCCTCAAACTTGTCTCATATTGTTTCTCATAATTTTCCTCATTTGTTTTCTCAATTTTTGTTATCATTCAATTCCTTCTATTAGCTCACACTCTCCCTATATATACCTTGTACACAATTTCAATCGCTCATAAAATGCTTTTTATTCATCCACTCAAGTTCAAATAATTTTTTTTTTTTTTTAGTGGATGACACTTGTAGTACATATAGTTTTTTTTTAAATCTTAATTCAGTAATCAAATTTAGTTAATAAATTTTAGTTTTTTTTACTTTTAAGTTGCATGTATCTACCAATAGAGGGCGCCAGATAAATTTTAAAAAAGAATGAAAATTGTTTACATATTTTATTATTTACATATTTTTTTTTTGACTTTCTGCAATATAGTGAAAAAAAAAAAAGTAGGAATTGACTTAAAATTTTTTTTTTTTTTTATTACTTGTTTATTAATACAACAATATTATGGTTAATAAATGCAAGCATAATATATTTTAATTTAAGTATATTTTATTCTCTCACAGAATTACCAATATTTTTATACCTACAAATACTTTTATATATATATATATATATAAAGTATGGTTCTGTAATTGAAACACACAGAGACATTTTGTAAAGGTAATATCCGTGAGTTATTTACAAGTATAATTTTTAAAAATAGTATCTAATGTTTTAATTTAAATGAATTATATAGTATGTTTATTTTTTAACTGAATATATAATAAATAATTAACTTCATAATTTATCGAATGTCGTAAATATAAAAATAGATCTAACATGAAATTAATTTCATTTTTCAATATCAATGAAAATTTGATTTAATTTAAATAATTTATAACTCTACAAAGAAAGAAATTATAAATGGTAAGAATAAAAGGCAGGTGGAAACATTGCAGTTAATTCATGACAAAACCAATATTACATTGCGTTCCACTTAAAACACGAATTAGGTGATATACTGGCTTTTGACAGGTGGTCACATAATGTGACTAAACTGAGTTACAAAAGTTGTTATACTGTTTAAAGAAATGGAATTAAATAAATGATTTGGATTCAAAATGTTTTTTACAGTGTCAGAGATTTTCAGTTTTAAAGTCTATAAATCTTTTGACCCGTTGCAGGCCTTAATTATACTTACAGAAGACAAAGGGTTCATTTTGTAAAATATTTTGGTTGAATTTCTGGTCTGTTCTATTTGTCACTTCTGAGAAAAAGGAAAACAACACTTTTGTCGACTCATCGCAGAACTCTTCTTTTCTGAAAACCTCCCTTTAAGAAAATCCGTCAAAGAGGGGGTGGGGTCAACTTGTCTCCTTTCACATTGGAATAGACATTTTATAAAACCCATTGGCTTATCACCATTCCCGATGCAACAACTCAAAGTCCTTTTCTATTTGACATTGTTTCAACCTGTGAAGATCGAACAGACAATCGCTAATTTCATGATATATCATTATCCATAACACTGATTATCTAGTGTCAGAATTGAGTGACAGGTTGTTCGCATTAGAACAAGACACTAATTGCATGTAGTATAAATATCCTCGACACTGCTTATCTGCTGTCCGATTTGAGTGATGGGTTGTCGTTATGCACTTGTTAAAGAATATAAATTCATTTCCCCCTGGAAACTGAATTGTTATATCTCTTCTCGTGGAAAAAATGCTATAATACAGATTGTAAGGAGAACTGCAGTCGTCCATGAGGTTCACTTGCACAGAAATCATAATCATTTGCATATTCCACGGCAGTATATGCTGTTTGTATTCTATCTTTATGGCATTTTGAATAGCCCATAATGTGTATATCTATTCAGAACTGTTAAGAGTGTGAAGGTATTCGTTTTTTCGTCACTTTGGATAAAACATTCTCCTGAATTCTACAATGTTAAAAATATATAATATACAAAAAGTGAACGACTGAAATAATAAATTATGAAAAAAAGCATTTTTTGTCTCACGGAAGAGATTTGACATTTTATTTTCAGGAGAGAGGAATGCATCTTATTTGACAAGTATATAATAAACCATCACTCAAATTTGACGAAGTAAAAGCAGATAAGCAAAGTATTGTGTGTAGTTAAATTGCATGCAATTAGTGTTTTAAACTAATGAGAACAACCTGTCACTCAAATCTGATAGCAGATATTATTATCATGTATAATGAGACTCAGGAAATTAGTGAATTCATATGCAATCTGAAATAACTGCAGTTGCATATGAACTACACCATAAGTAGTTCCATCACGATTGGTGATGGAGTTTTTTTGACAAAGGTCTCCAACGAGAAGTGAGGGAAGTTTACTCCCTCTCTTGATGGATTGTCTTAAAAGGAGTTTTTTGGTGAAGCTAGAGAGAGAGTTTTGAAAACGAGTCGACCAGAAGTGTTATATTTCTTTTTTTTTTTTTTTGAAGTGATTGAACAATAGTTTTTTCTTCTGATTACAAAGTGAGCTCGTGGTTTCGTGTATCACGCAGTGTGATAACTAAAATCTACCTCAGACCAGGCAATTAGATTCACGTAGACTTGTGATCTCCGCCTTTGGAGTGAATTGCACTTGTGATCAAACTGGAACTGTACTTATGATCAAATTTTATTTTTTAATTTTTCATATCTTTGCATAATAATGAGTTCATAATTTATATACATGAGAATAATATGTGTGTGTGTATATTATAAATATATATATATATATATATATGTGTGTTGTATATTATAAATTTATACATATACATCTATATATTTTTTAAGCAATATATAGTATATATATATATGTGTGTGTGTATATTATAAATATATATAGGTATATATATGTGTTGGTATATTATAAATATATATGGATATATATGTGTGTGTGTGTATATTATAAATATATATATATATATATACTGTGTGTGTGCATGTATATTATAAATATATATATATATATATGGCCAACCATGGGCTGTTGTGCCATATTATAAATATATATATCTATTTTGTGAAGTGTATGGTATGTGAAGGAATATCGTTTATCTGTGTTATTTATAAACATATTTCTCAATATATAAATGTATATATAAAAATATATAATGTAAAAAACCCTCTTTTTTGAAAGATTAAAAATTATGAGTCAAATACCTAAAATTTTAACTGCTACAGTATTCTATAATAGAAATAGAAATAAAAAAGAAATTATTGCAGAAACAAACCATTAGTTTGATAATTACCTTTATTTTTTGAATATTCTCTTTTGCTTTCAAGCATAACTGAAATGCTTTCCACAATGAGTACATCTTTAAAACAAACAATATTTCCAGTTCTAATAACAATGTAAGATTTCGAGAATTGCAGCCATACCAGTGTAAAATATTACTCCGTGTCAGAAATATATCTGAAATGAAGGATTGCATTCAACAAGGCAGAAAAAAATAAATACAAAATTTCAGCTTCGAAATGGAAACATAAAACGAGTACTGTAATAAAAAAAAAGATGAAATACCTACAGAAGAAATTATTTATTACAGAGAGAGGAACGTAAGATAAAAAACAAAACAGCGCAGACAAAAGACGAAGTAAAAGCTGGTATTTTCAAATGTATCCGACTTCAAATGTCTTGCCTATAATTTTTTTATTGAGAATGAAAGACACAAATGCGTATTTCATCTATAAAGAATAAATAGGATGCCTTGTTACGAAATAATGGCTTTAGTGAAAAGGGAAACAAATGTATTTTTTAAATATGAATACGTTTTTTTTTTGGGAATGTGCATTTATTTTTGAAGAAAATACATTTTGGTTAATAATTATAGATATTTAGTTGATAGTTATAGATATTTAATGATCAGTTTTCTGTCAAATTTTGTTTTCTAAAAATATTTTTTATTAGTTCATATATCTCATTTCTACTCCTTAAAACATAATTATAAACAAGATCATTTGCCCATGAATGTTTGTAGAGGTTCGGAATCCACTTTAAACCGTAGGTCCCGGCCCTAATAGGATCGTAGAGCGTTGCGGGGGCATTGTTTCCGTGTCCGTGGCTTACCATCAAGATACACGCGCCCCCTGGGTAATGCAAAGTGAGTAACGTCTGTGCAGCGCTTGCCTTAAGGCATCCAAGACGTCCATGTCTAAGTGTTTGCCAGCTGCATTAGAAAGAAAAAAATATACGTACATAACATATTTTTTTATGAAACTGGACGTCTGTGATTTTTGAGTAATAGTATGTGTGTTAGGGCCTGATGGTCGAATGATTAGCGGTCTGGCGATCGGTGCTATAGATATCGTGTTCGAGTACCTGCATGTGCCATGGATGATTTTAGTGGTTCGGAATCTACTTTAAACCATAGATCCCGGTCTATTATGACTGTTGGACGTTGGCCGACAGCCCTACTCAGTAAAAGAAAAAAAAATCTATTTAGAAATCTACCATTAGGAAGATGGCCTAGGACCCCAATGGAGATGTTGAGACAATAAAAAAGAAGTATGTATATTCAGAAAAGGTATACTGTTACATAGTTTTTATTTTTTAATGAAAATAACACAAAAGAATATGTAAAAATAAATTCTTTGGTCTCGTATTTTTCTAAAGATCGCATTTACTATACTTCAATATATTTTGATTTGGTTACAAATAAGCATGAAATTCCTGACAAGATTTCTTAAAATTTAAATTGGTAATTCCCATTAGGTTAAAATTTGTGATCGCCAACTGAGGGTTTTCGCTCGCCAACAGCCTATTCCTAAAACACTCTTTCTGTGGAAACATTAGTGCTGGACAGACATAAAATGTATTCAATAATTTTACTGGCTATGGTTATTAAAAAAAAAATGTTGTTACGCTTTGGTCTACTTTCAAAAGTTGGACAAGTTTATTATATATATATATATATATATATATATATATAAATATAATGTAATATACACTACGTAAAAAAAGTAGAAGGACACTTGATTTTGTAACAATAACCGAAAAATATTTTATTTTTACTAACATTTTTTATTAGAAACATTTTACAAATATTTTAAAAATACAATTTTAACATCCGAATTATGATATTCGAACATAAAATATTAATGGCAGCAAAAATAGTTTCTCTTTTTTGAAACTTTGTAAAAAAAGTAGAAGGACAGCATTATAATGAATGAAAAATAGTGATTTTAATAAGGAATGTTCTTCCCATTGGCCTTTATAACTTCAAATATTCTGTTTGGAAGTGAATTGTATAGAGATTGAACTTCTGTTTGACAAAAATTGTCCCAAGAGTCATTCAATGTTTCTCGAAGCTGAGTTAGCGAATCAAATTACCTTCCATCGGCATAAACTCGACGAACTAGCATTGTCCAGATGTTTTCCACTATATTAAGGTCAGGACTTTTGGCTGGTCATGGTAAAACATACACATTATTTGTTAGGAACCAATTTTTGACTCCAGTCGCGTTGTGAATGGAAGCTCCGTCTTGCTGAAACTTCACCCCCAAGTCAGAGCCATAAGGAAGAAGCTCGGAATTCATCCCTTGAATGTAGTCTGTATGTTTTTGCCTACCATTTAAGAAAACCAAACTTGTCCTTCCTCCGTATCCAACAGCCAACCAAACCATTAAACTCCCTCCTCCCATTTGTCGTGTTGAATAGTATTCGTCTTCATTCCCCAGACAATGCCAGTAGTGCTGATATCCGTCTGGACCGTTTAAGTTAAATTTCTTTTCATCGGAAAATATCACAGAAGTCCATTCTGTAGTCCAGGACATGTGCTCCTTAGCCCACGCTAAACGGTTAACAATGAGAGCTTGTGTCCACTTAGGATGATGTTTCCGTTTTTTGAAAATGAATTTTTAGATCTTTTAATATAGTTGTAAACTGTTTGTTTCGTCACATGATTAAGTCCTGCTTGATTTTTTGCCTTTGAAACACTTCCTTTGTATTTTTTCTTAAGCACACGAACAAGTTTTCTTTCATCACGTGGTGTTAACTTTTCGGTCTACCAGTCTTTTTTCTTTCCATTTTTATAAGGATTTCTGATAAAGTTTGAAACTGTATTGGGGCTCACCTGCAACAATCGAGCAATCTCTCTGACACCTTTACCATCATTTTGATATGCGGAAATGTGGCCTTTTTGAAAATCGTTCAAAGGTATTCCTTTAGGCATTTCTGATAACGGAGAAACAGCGTAACTTTTAAACAAATTAGATTTTTTTGACAGAAAAGGATAAAACAAAGTACAAAAATCACTATTTAACTAAAGAAAAACTCACTAAATTAAATATATTAACAAGTGTCCTTCTACTTTTTACGCAGTGTATATATATATATATATATATATATAATGTAATATATATATATATATATATATATATATATATATATATATATATATATATATATATATATATTATATATATATATATATATATATATATATATATATATATAAAATAAACTTGTCCATACAGTCCAGTCACACTAATGTGACCACCACCTACTTCCGACGCCAACGTGAAATAACTAATCACAAAAGACAGGTGGCAGCACAGCCCATTGCAGTGGAGTGCATATAAAAAATTCTACTTTATACCACTTAAATACCACTTAATGCCACATTCCACACTCACTTAAAGCCAGAATATGCAAGAGTGTATATTCTGGCTTTTGACAGGTGGTCACATTAATGTGATTGGACTGTGTATAATATAATATTTTGAAATTTGGTCAGAAGAATTTCAGAAGAAACATTTAATTTTATTCAATATTTCAAGCATACGAATCCAATATTAGTTTCTCAAATGTATTTCGGTGAAAATCTGTTCATTAAGTTTTTTTTCTCATAGGCTAAACGTGGCAGACAAGAAAAGCTGTCTGGCTCTACTATTTCTAACCTCTTTCACAACTTTTCTTTCTCATCTTTCAACTGACAAGAAGGGAAAAGTTTGTGCTATTTCCCTATTCAGTGCAAAGCAGCATTAACGACTTTTATCAGTTTGCGCATATAAGTACTGTCTTAGTACCTATATTTCAACACCCGTTTTGTTCCTTTTTAGGAAATATTATATTTTCAAGATTTTGCAAATATTTGACAGAATAATTTTATACATGAAATTTGAATTCACATTATAAAATATAGTTATCTTATATTAAAAAGTTTCAAGTATTAAAACTTTGGCTTTAAAACTCTGGATTTATACATACAAAGTCTTATGAAAATAATTTGTCAAGCATATGGCGTGTTCAGCTCAAAACATGTCATGAGGATTTTCAAGGAATAGTCCTCCTAGTAATTACCTTTTCTATATAACATTTTTTTTTACTCCTTGTATAGAAATGGAAGATTGAGAAATCTAGAATTTAAATTAGCTGTACTGTGTAGGATAAAGATGTCTTAGATGTTTTACGAAACCTCCATTATCATGATTCTTAGACAAGGACAGCGAAAAATTCGGAAATTTAAAATGAAATATATTTCAAAATTTTGTCACAAATTTATTTGTAGTTTAGTAATATTTGTTTTTTATTAGTTTCTTTCAGAAAATAAATTATATTACCACTTCCACGTTCATTGAAAATTTAATTAATTAAATTCAATTAAATTTTTATTTTTATTTACAAGCATTATTATATATATAAAATTCTGGGTTAATACAATTTATTATTCACAAAAAAAAAAAAAATTTAAATTAAAGATTTAAATTGGATTCACAAGTGCAGTTCACTCCAAGGACGGAGATTACCAGAGTTCTTGCGTCTGAGAAGACACGTGGTTTTAAACACGTGGTCTGCGACAGACCTTAATTACCACACGGCGTGATACATGAAACTAGAAAGGATTTACTCTGGAAACAGGTGGGAACTCTGGCCTGTTCTGTCATTTGAGAAGAACAATGCTCTTTGTCGACTCGTCGCAAAAGTCCTCTCCTACTTCTACAATAGTTTCTCTTTAAGAAAATCCGTCAAGACGGGGGGGAATAGTTTCTCTCACTTCTCATTGGATTCGATACTTCCTCAGACCACGGTCTTTCACTATAATACGTAACAACTCATGGCGTAGTACATTACCCATCTGTAATTGCTTTGACCTGTGAAGGTCGCACAGACAAATGCCAATTTCAGCGGTCTTATTATTCATGACACTGTATATCTGCTATCAGATTTGAATGACAATTCTAATTAGTACAAATACTAATTGCATGTAATATAACTATTCACAACACTGCTCATCTGCTTTCAAATTTGAGTTGTAAAATGTTAGTAACTTAAACTTATATTACTATAGTTAAGTTACTAACATTTATTACAATCTAGAAAGATTCAGGAATCTTCTTTCTGAATCCCTTTGTGAAAAAAATTAGCACAATCTAGGAAGATTCGGGTTTCTTCTTTTCTTTCTTCTGTTATTATGCACTTGCCAAAGATTGTACATTCCTCTCTCCTGATAACGAAATGCCGTAACCCTGCCTGTGGGAAAAAATGCTACAATATGCTTCATTTATAACAAAATTAAATTTCATCTGTAGTTAAAAACATAATTTGACGATACATCAAAATTTTCGAACTGCTGTATTTTTACTTTTTAACCTGAAAAGCAATAATCTAAACTATATTGATTTAATTACTAACATAGTTTTTAAATGAACTAATAAAATGTCTTTTAATTTTTTAAAATTGTGGATTAATCGCATTAAATCGTTCAAGGATGCCAAATAAGTTTTATTCCAAACAAAGAAATAATAAATGCACAAACAATCGGTATAAACCTTAAAAATTATAAAGAGCGAAATCAATAAATTACTTAAGTATAACATTTATTGCTAAAACTCTATGCGCAGTTATCTGCTAACTTATTTAATTTTATTAATTTGCAGAACTTTTTATAATTCAGAAATATTACATTGTTTTGTAAAATAATGTCTCCAACGCAATTCCTCAAAAAAAAATTATTACAATTAAATGTAATAATTTTCTAAAAATCGGGAACTTTAATTTTTTACTGTTTAGTTGTCATATTATATGTATTTGAAAATATAATTGTAAATCATTATTGAATTTTATTCATAATGAATCCCTTCATGTAACATTTAGAACAATTTAGAAAGATTCAAGAATATTCTTCCTCAATGTGTAATAATTAATACAATCTAGAATGATCTAAGGATCTTCCTGAATCGCTTCATGTAAAAATTAGCACAATCTAGAACGATTTAGGTATCTTCTTCCTAATTCCTTAGTGTAAAACATAGCGCAACATAGAAAGATTCAGGAATCTTCTTCCTGGATCTCTTCGTGTAACAATTAGCAGAATCTAGAGAGATAGAGGAGTCTTCTTCTTAAATATTTTCGTGTATTAATTAGGAAAATCTAGAAAGATTCAGGAATTTTCTTCATGAATCCTTTTGTAACACAAATTAGCACAATATTTTTTTTTTGTTCTAATGCAGCTGGCAAACACTTAGACATGGACGTCTTGGATGCCTTGAAGGCAAGAGCTGCACAGATGTACTCACTTTGCATTACCCAGGGGGGCGCGTGTAACTTGAAGATGAGCCACGGACGCGGAGTAACACTGCCCCCGCAACGCTCTACGATCCTGTTAGGACCGGGACCTGCGGTTTAAAGTGGATTCCGAAGCACTACAAACACCCATGACACCGCCGGGACTCGAACCCGAAACCTGTGGTACCGAGCGCCAGAGACCTAGACACTCGGCCATTCAGGCCCCAATTAGCACAAGATAGAAAAATTCAGGAATTCCTTTCTTCCTGAATTCCTTCGTGTAACAATTAGCACAATCAAGAAATATTAAGATATCTTTCTGAAACCGTGTAACAATTAGCACAATCAAGAAATATTAAGATATCTTCCTGAAACCATGTTTGTACAATCAAGAAAGATTAAGATATCTTTCTGAAGTTAACATTAGCACAATCAAGAAAGATTAAGATATCTTCCTGAAACCGTGTAACAATTAGCACAAACAAAAAATATTAAGATATCTTCCTGAAATACATTAGCACAAACAAAAAATATTAAGATATCTTCCTGAAACCGTGTAACAATTAGCACAAACAAAAATATTAAGTGAAAAACAATTAGCACTATCAAGAAATATTAAGATATCTTCCTGAAAGTAACAATTAGCACTATCAAGAAAGATTAAGATATCTTCCTGAAAAAATTAGCACAATCAAGAAAGATTAAGATATCTTCTTGAAAGCACTATTCAAGAAAGATTAAGATGTCTTCCTGAAACCTTTTGTATAACAATTAACACATTTTAGAAAGTTTCATGTATCTTCTTCCTGAATCCTTTCGTGTAATAATTGGCACCATCTCGAAAGAATCAGGAATTTTCTTACTGAATCTCTTCGAGAATCTTTTAAAAGGAATCCTCAATTAAAATTTAAAAAGAATCAATTTTTATCTTAGAAAAAAAAAGCATTTTCTTCCGATTTAATGGTAATATTTTTAATGTGATAATATCATTCTACTATCATTACATTCTTTAAAATATTTTTTACTTTGAAGTATTTTATTTATCGTATTAAATTTTATTAAAATGTGTTTTATATTAAACTTAAATATGCAGGTAGCTTTTTCATATAATCAATGTTTTGCAGATGATTTTTTTCGTGACTTGAATTGAAAACTTTCAATTCCACCCACTCACTATAAACAAGAAAAAAATGTTGGCGCTTTCATCAAAACGAGCATTCGATTGCAAACTTCGAACCCTGAAGGAATTTCATCTCTCCACCCCCCATCCCGCCTCTTACTACCCCTGCATTAAAGATGTCTAAAATATTCGATTACAGGAGACTTTTGATTATTTCAAAGACAACTTTTCGATTAACCATTTTTAAAAAAATCGATTACCGTTTATAAAACTATTTAAAAAATAGTCAAACGAGTTTAGAATCGATACATATTTTTATATTTACGCTGCATTTAATTTATGGATTTTTGACGTAAAATAGTTGTAGGAAATAAACTGTATACTAAATTGCAAACAAGATTATTGATGTAAAAAATCGTTTTATTTCAGGCATACAATTTGCAAGATATCAATTCGAAGTCTAATGCCTAATTTTATTTTATTCTTTGAAGTGCTTTCAATGTTTATGCTCTTACGTTTATGTTTATCTCTCTCTCTTATCTTTATCTCGCTTACGTTTATGTTATGTCTCTTATGTTTATGCCAATATTTGATAAATTTTGTTATAATATTGTTTCAAAAAATAAGACCAATTTTCAATTTAAATTCCCAGGGCTTATGGATTTTCATTTTTTAAGGTCGCTGGTACTGTCCTTGATATCTGAGTGAAATTTGACGTTCACAATATTCATTAGTGTTTGAGTTACGCTTGGCTTTGTGAGACGCTAAAATCGATTTCCGGCGATTCTGAATTAATTGAGCAATGAACTTGAATTAAATTTTGTTTGCAGAAACGTATGGAATGTTGCAGAAACCATTCGGTGAGCATTCTTATATCAGAAAGAAAGGTTTAGAAGTGATATAAACAGTTAAAAGAAGGCAGAAACGCGTTGAAGACGAAGATCCTTCTAGTCGACCATCAACCTCAACCGACAAAGCTCATGTTCAAACAGTAGCATTACAATTATAGTCCTTGCTGATGATGTTAGAATTTCAAAAGGATCGGTGAATTCCATTTTGGGCCTCAAACGCGTCAAATCTCGATTGGTACCGAAAACACTGAATGCGCCAGCTCACATTGTATTGACTCTCTTTCGCCAAAAATGAAACCCATATCGTTCCACAACCACCGTATTCTCACCGTGCGACTTTTGGCTATTCCCTAAACTCAAAAGACTACTCCGGGGATACCGGTTTGAGTCGATTGAAGAGATTCAACGTGAATCGCAGCTCGCTTTGAAGGCCATCCCTGCCGATGACTTTTTAGAATGCATTGAGGATTGGAAAAATTTGGCATAAGTGCATTGTGTCCGGAAGGGATTACTTTAAAGGCGATGAAATAAATTTGGAAGAATAAATAAAGAGATTTTGAAAAAAAATAATTGGTCTTACTTTTTTGAGCACAGTAGTATATTGCAAACAATACTTCATGCAACAAATAGTTTTATTTCAGCCTTAAAATTTGCAACATATCAATTCAGAATATAAAGCCTAATTTTATTTAATTTTTAGAAGTGCTTTTTATATCTATAAAAGTCACCTTAAAAACATGTTCTGTGCAGTGTTTGATAAATTTTATTCTATAAATCAAAGAGAAAATATAATAAAAACCCAAACACAGACAAATATCAAAAACATTTCCTTCGAACAAAAACCAACAAAAAAACATATTCAATTTGGAACATAAGCTATTTGAAATGTCTGCTTGAAATAAAAATCTGATTTTTGGATGATTTTTTTTAAAATCAATCCTTGAAGAAGACAAATTCTTTTAATTTTATTTGTCAAAGTGATAAATTCGTTTGATTTCTTAAAGGAACAGATAAATTATTTTGAATAGAACCAAGAGCTGACAACTTAGCATTCTTCTTCAAATTTATATCGATCTCTTATGTGTAGTAACTAGATAATACATGTGTTATGCGGGTGTAAGTTTCTGGAATTATTAAAAATCATAATTGATATACGATGTCAATATATTAAATTTTTGTTGTTGTTAATGCTCATAAAATAGTCTTGTTGCTGTTATTGTTGATAAAACAGTCTTTTAGTTATAGTTGAAGAAATAGTCTTGTTATTGTTGATAAATAGACATTACGCATATATCTAATATTGGTCCTAAATTAAAAAGATTTTAAATATAACCTTGTCGTGCTGCAGGTTCAGCAATCCGATTGTAAGCCTGGACGCGGGTAACAATGAAGTTGGATTGAAATATTTATGGCACTGGTTGGAGAACTCGCCATTCAGCGATTGTAAATGGGTGAAGTTGGGTTGAAATATTTTTGACACTTTATTGATACACGAACAAACACCACACACATACAATTAGAGACACACAATATGTAACACATTTGAAGTCAAATGATTATAGACTAGAAGGATTGCACTTCTAAGTTGAAAACCCGAAACTCTATTATGCGCAAGGGGAGTGAAATATATATAAATTCCTCGCCTAGTGAGTGTCTGTGGGTCAACTAATGCGGCGGGATGCGCAAAATATTTTTCTCTGAACGCTATAAACTAAATGTTTCTCAGCGGGAGCGTAGGTTGACTGGACTTTCTTTCGAGTGAGAGTCTCGAGGCCAGCTGCTAATTTCTCCTGAACCCTGAGGGGGCACTCCTGCCAGTGTGTAAGAGAAAGCACGGTTACAAAATTTATTTATATTAAAATACGTATTTTTTTACGTGTAACATCAATTATTGTACAATTAACTACAGAGAATATTTCACACATTTAAAGACATATAATTATAGATTCGTGGAAGGATTTCACTTTTCAGCCGAAAACCGGATACTCGGATACCGAAATATTACTCACAGGATGAGAGTTTTGTAGGCCAATTATTACAGAGGGTTGTGCTAAATATATTTCTTCTAGAGATGAGAGACTGTGAATTAAACTTTTCTCAGCGGTAGCACAGTACTCGAGTCTACTGACCATTTTTCCTGAATGTCACCGGAAGTGGTCTTGCCAGTGCGTAGGAGGAAGCAGGTTACAGCCTAAAAATCAGAATTAAGAAATTATTACAGATTTGATGATTTATTTATTGCTAATAGGCTGGACAGACTAGGTGCAATGAAAAAAAGCGAAGGTTCGATTCTTTCTGGTGGAGAGGGTTACGATTATTATTTTGGAAAAATAAATATACTAGGTTCGATTTAGGAAAAATATTTTGTTTAACAGTTGGATTGATTCGACCTTTATTTTGGGGTTTTCCCAAATTTGATGACAATATATGAAGTAAATATTATGAAATATTCTGAAGTAAACATTGTTAAATTTCGGGTTTAAATATTTACAAGCAGGACGATAAGATTAGAGGGCTCAGCTCTGAAATCGGAACAAAATTCCGTCTTTCAATTTTCTTTTGGGAGAGTTAGGAAATTATATTACTTGCTATATTGATGTTTACATTTCTTATGTTCGACTCGTGGCTCAGTGGCAACATGCGCCGCTATTGAGAATTATGGTGGAGATTCAATCCGCTGGCGGCTTTATTGTAGACATTGTTTCAAAAACTAGGGACTCGATGGCGTTTGGGTGTTTAACATCTTGCCTCGTGAGTCGGCCTACCCGGTGAGAATTTTCCGGGTTTTCTCCCATACGATACGCGGGGCCAGGTGACCGGCGCTCGGTACCACAGGTTTCGGGTTCGAGTCCCGGAGGTGCCATGGGTGTTTGTAGTGATTCGGAATCCACTTTAAACTGCAGGTCTTGGTCTGTTTAGCTTAACATGTGAACAGGATAGAAACGTACCAACGTATAACGTAGAGAAACGAACCAAACCAAACCCATACAATACGCAAATGTGGAGTAGTTCGCTGAAAGGCCTCCCGGAATTCCCTGTCCTTTTTCTTCAGCGTCACGAAGCCAGATCAGACCTACGGGTGCACCATCAACAACAGAAGCTGCCCCTTCCTTTCCAAAATGCTAAAACTTGTGAAGCTCAACCTTTAAAAGAAAAAAATTATATATCATTCTTAAAGTATATCTCCTGATTTGGAATATATATTGAATAACAATCAAGGATTCAAGGATAAGTTCCTTTTTAAATTTTAATCAGTATAAATCTACTATTAAAGATATGCATTAGTCAATACGTTTTAAAGAAATGCTTAAAAAATAAATTAATTTGTTTAACTATTAGAGATATAGTTCTTTATAAAATATTTTTTTTAAAAAAATAAAATAACTAATTTAAAACAAATTGTGCATTGTAGTTTGAATAAAAAACCGATAAACTTTTTATTTTGAAATTGGAAATTTGAAATGTCATTAAATAGATTATGTTTGGTTTAAGTAAACAGAATTCTGGTAAATAAAGTAATATTTTTTTTTATTGTAGATAATTTTGAAACTTCAAAGCCCATCAAACTACAAAAAAAAAATTTCAGAATTACTCTAATTGAACATTTTTATTTGAATAACAGATTAAACTTTTTTTTATAAGAAAGTATTTGAAAGTTCTAAAAAAACATTAACCTATTTTTTTTTAATTCATTTTGTGAAATAAAATCCTAAACTTAACTAAAAATAATTTTTTTTATAGAAAAAGTAGCGGTTACGAATTTAGGTTACAATTGTGTTTATTACAAAAAAAAATTACTTTCATTTGCAAGAAATAAAAAAAAAAAATTATCATAAATATGCTGATTGGAAACCACTCAGATTTTCTCTTTAAGTCTTTATCTATCACATAAGTACAATACTATAGAAAAGCATCATTAAGAATTATTATAATTTGAAAAAAAAATTTTTGAAGATTTTTAGCAAATATTGCAGAAAAGAAAACATTAATATTAAAATGAATTCATATGACATAAATTCTTTTTGATTTTTGGAATTTAAACATATTATTACAATTTTTTTGTTGTAATTGTGTTATTGTTTCTTATCCTACTTGGTAGACATGTAAACAAAGCTCAAAAACCTGTATGGACTCATGGTTGAAGGGAAAGGGAGCAACTTTTGTTGTGATGGAACACTTATAGGTAGAAGACTCACATATAGGTAGACTTGACTCCGCTACCTCTTCTTCATTCGCTTAACAGCCCCATGGTGGGCAGGCTGTCTGCCTACTAGTAGACTTCGAGACAGGAGAAGTTTTTATTATTAGAAAAAAAAAGAAAGAAAAGAAAAATTGGAAGGGTAGGGTTGTGAGCCCTACTCCAAACAGTCCTATTAGACAGAACCTACATCCTAAAGTGGATTCCGAACCACTACAAATATTCATGACACCGCCAGGATTCGAACGCGAAACCTGTGACACCGAGAGTTAGAGAGCTAGACACTCGGCCATTCAGGTTTTTGTTGAATATCGAAGGACTTCGTGTTCCACTAATATATGCAGCGGATAGTTAATCGGGGGAGGATCAAGTACGACATTTAGAAAAAAACTTATCACATTTGTCATATGGTAGAAAACCTGGAAAACTTCCAACAGGTAGTCAGTAATTATCGATGCGAGACATCTTTAGACATATAGTCACAATCCCTATTGAGTCTCTTCTTTTCTGAAGGTTCCGAAACTGAGAACTCATGCAGGGTAGGTTCCCACATTGCAAAAGGGCCCCGTGTTATGCAGTTTTGACATTAAAGAAAAAATTATCATCGCCTTTTTTGCATGTAGGGAACATACAAGTTATTTGACTTTAAATGATGATTTCTGATTTCATTATATTTTTCAAAGTAAAATAAACATTTTAAATGCGTTAAATGTAATCTTTCTGCTGTATTGCATCAATTTTTATTTAGAAAAATATTTTTCTTATATATATATATATATATATAGAAGAATAATGTGTGAATGTATAGTCCACTTTAATGTTTGTTGGGGAGCTATCAAATACTATCAGATTACAATTAAACTGCATGACATTCGTAATAAAATATAGCTAATATTATAAAATAAAATTTTTATTAATATTAAAATATTTTCACAATTTATAAAGAACCTGCTTTGTATTGAAGAATATGTAGAGAATTGAATCTTTATCAATATGAAATATGAGGAGTATTGAATCGTTCTCGATATGAAATGTTCGACAAATTGTTTCATTTTTAAAAATATTTTATTAATTATACATGAGATATAATATATTTCACAATCATCTGTCACAACTTAAAATTTAAATTTAAAACATCAACTTAGGACGTAACATCAAACGGATTACAGATTTAAAACATCAACTTAACTTTAAATTAACTAAAATAATTTAAAACAAATTTTTTTACAGCCAAATAACGGATTTTTGAATAATATTAAGTAAGTTGGAATTTTTCATAATATACTAATTATATCAATGCGCAAATAAAATCAAAATATCTATGTATGGCTATTTATTAATTAGTTATACTTAAAATTAATTTGCAGAAATTAATTATATGTAAATTAAACTAATTTAATTAATTATTTTCCTTTGATGCTAAGCTGTTCATTAAATATACTATATTAAAATACATAAAATATATACATTCATAAAATACATATGCTTCCTTCAAAATATTAATTTTATTTTTAAGAAATATAACTGTCTAATTTATTTGTCTATTTTTATATATTTTTTAAAGTTTAAATGCTCTACTAACCGAAATTTAAAATTCTTTCCATAAACCACATTTTTATTACAAAAATTTTTTCTTTATATTTCAACTCTCTAAATTTTTAGGAATAGAAAATTGTGTTTTTTTCTTCTCTTTTATGTGAACAAAAAAAAAAAAGAAGAAAGTACAATGTAAGATATTATGGAAAACTTTTAACATAAAACATAAATTTAAGAGAACGGAATAACAGTTTTCGGTATGGAAATTCTCAGAGGACCTATTTCCTTCTCCTGGAATTAAGTTAATTAATAATATGCAAACAAAAACCGTAAAAAGATTTTTTTTATAAGAATATTTGTTTGCATTGACTTCTTAAAAATGCTTTGTGGATATAAACGTATAAAGAAGTAAGCATTAAGTAAAAAAACCACTCATTTGCATAATATTTTCTCTTTAAGAACCTCGAAATTGTCATAGGATTTACAACGGATTGCGAAAAATATTTGTCCAGTTGAACTAGTATTTTCGATTCGCAAAAAAGATATTTACAGTTACTTTTAAAAATAAATAATTAGTTATAATAATAATAAATTAGTAATGAAATAAAGTAAATAATAATTTCGTATTTCTCATTAGTTTAAGCACTGACATTAGTTTTATAACATCATAAGCGAAATGAACATTTTATTTTTGGATGGCTTCTAAAACTATATGCATTTTGTTGCTAATTATTATATCAACAACATACGCAATTCTATTCAATTAAAAAATAAATAATAATAATAACTAATTTCCTATTTCCCATTAGTATAAACACTGACATTAGTTTTATAACGTCCTAAGATGAATGAACATTTTAATTTTAGATGGCTCCTAAAAGTATATGTATTTTGTTGTTATTTATTATATCAACAACATATGCAATTCTATTCAATTAAAAAATAAAAAATTAATAATAATAGTATTATTTAAGTAATTAAAAAAGTAAATAATTTTGTATTTCATAATAATATAAACACTAACATTAGTTTTATGACGGCATAAGCTGAATGAACATTTTGATTTTTTTATGGCGGCTGAAACTACATGCAATTTATTATTTACGATTATTATTATTTATAATTGTTATTAATCGCAACAAACATAATTCTATTTAATTAGATATAATTATATTATAATAGATTATGTTTTATAGATGGGCCAACTATTTGAAAAACTTATCTAAAAAGTTAGATATATTTGTCCCATTACAGCTTTTAACGTCATGTCGTCGAAAATGTTGGAAAATTTTCTAAAATATGCTATTACTAATACGACTGTTTTCAACTTAAGTTATATGTAAAATTAAATTATTGATAAAAATACAACATTGTTAAAAGCAGTTTTGTAATCTCTCTATACATATGAAAATGGATGTATATTTGTGTATATCTTCCAGTTTAACTTAAAAATTATAACACTTAGATAAACATTTTTATCTTAAATTACTATTTTCTTTCTAAAATTCGTAGCCAAACATTAATAAAAAATGTTCATTACTTATATTTTAATTAAATAAAAACTTTTATTTTATTTCCGTCAGATTTTCACCACACCAGATGACGCCAGTCTTAAGAAATTGATCGACGCCATTAGCTAAATTATTGTTTAAAAAAAGTAGAAAATGTATATCGTTAGTTTTTATTTTTTATTGCTAACAAAATTATGCGCTTAAAAATAACTGCTATCAATCCGATAAAATGGGGAAAAAATTATTGGGAAGAACCTCGTCTCTTTCTCGAAGAAATGACTTACCATTTGCTTTCATGTTAATATCCATTCTTATCTAATATATAAAATTCTCGTGTCACAGTGTTTGTTGCCAAACTCCTCCGAAACGGCTTGACCGATTCTTATGAAAATTTTTGTGCATATTTGGTAGGTCTGCGAATCGGTCGTAATCTATTTTTTAAACTCCTAAGTGATAAGGGTGGTCCACCCCTAAATATTTTTAAAATTTCTTTCGCAAAAACAATGTAGTGTTTGGTTTTTTAAATTTTTTAGTCGTGACATTACAGCACGTGTGCTTAAACAAAAATTAGTCTTTAATCGGCTTCATTTTTTGACTTTTATTTAATTAAGTGATCTTATATAAATCAACACGTGTTATGAACTCGCGCCAACAACGGCCATTGCTTTACCTGTATATATTATACGCAACGTTTTGTGGGAATAGTTTTAATGTAAAAGAAATATTTACGTGTTAAATAAATATACGTGTTTTATGATTGTTAAGGGTAATTCAAATAATAAGAGAACGAATACTGTTATATTTGCACGTGTAGCGCGTGTTAATATCTTGTTGTCTTAAGTTAATGTTTTGTTAAGTTATATTCTTTGCACGTGTAGCATTAAATTATATTTACACTTGTAGCGTGTGTTAATGTTTAGTTAAGCAAAATTGGCAACTTTATTAATGTTCTAAGAAAAATAAAGGTGGCTGTTATTGTGTTTTAACTTACAGGTGTAATTGTGTTGTAATTTAATTTATTGTGGCGAATCTGGGATTCCAGTAAAGTGTCATTTGTAATTCGAAAGCATAAACGTATAACGATAAACTATTTGGCGGCACTCTGTTACTCCTTTCAGGTGATTTCAGGCAAACACTTCCTGTCATTCCACGTTCAACATACGCTGATGAGATCAACGCTTGCTTAAAATCGTCACTGTGGCGTAATGTTGAAAAAATATCAGCAACTAAAAGTAAACATGCGCGTTCAAATGCTTCAAGATCCACCCGCTGAAACATTCTCAAAACAACTGTTAGATAATGGCGACGGAAAAATTGCTGGATATGCTGGATATTGCTGGAAAATACTGGATGCATAAAATTTTCGACAGATTTCTGCACAATCATCGACTCGCAAAATAATCTCATCGACCACATATTTCCCGATGTATGCAAACAATTCAAAAATCTTGATTGGTTGGCAGAAAGAGCAATTTTGGCAGCAAAAAATGTGGACGTCAATGGTTTAAATTCCAAGATACAACAGTTATTGTCAGGAAACTTGGTGTCGTACAAATCTATCGATACAGTTTGCGATGCCAATGAAGCTGTAAATTATCCAATTGAGTTTTTGAATTCATTGGATTTGCCAAGCATGCCACCGCATCATTTACAATTAAAGGTTGGATCTCCGGTTATTTTGATTCGTAATTTGATGCCACCATGGCTGCGCAGTGGAACACGATTAGTCATTAAAAAATTAATGAAAACGTCATCGAAGCCAGCATTTTGAATGGCAAGTACCGAGGCGAAAATATATTGCTGCCACTAATCCCTATGATTCCCACAGATGTGCCAATTGAATTCAAACGTATTCAATTTCCAATTAGACTGGCATTCGCAATGACAATCAATAAGTCGCAAGGCCAAACGATGTCTGTTTGTGGCTTAGATTTGGGCATACCATGTTTTCCCACGGACAACTATACGTGGAATGCTCGCGTGTGGGTAAACCCTCCAGTTTGTTTTGTGTTGGCTAAAGACGGACTAACCAAAAATATCGTACACTCCATTGCACTTAGAGATTGATGTTGATTATTTTTTAATTGCCATAATTAGTAGTAAATATGTAAATAACTCTTTTTGATGCATATACAGCTATTATATAATGTAATTTAAAATATATTTATTAATTTAATAAAATATAAAGGATGAAATAAATAAAGGGTTGGTGTATTATCCTTTTATACGCCGTCATTGTCTGCCACGTACGTTCCATTCCTCTTCCAGTCATAACCACATTTCATGCATTATTTCTATAAAATATTTTTAGTTAAATAAAAAATATTTTGTAGAAATAATGTATATGGCAAAACAACGTTTGCCGGGTCAACTAGTATTTTTATAAAATTCTTGCTTAAGTTCTCTTTGCTGTAGCTACCCATTTGATCTAATTTAATTAATTCTTATGTGGAGTTTTAGTGCTCTTTTTTACCCAAAGGTACTATGAAAGAAATGTCCGAAGCCGATGTCGAAGGGCCGTTTTTAAAAATTTTAAGTCTTCGTATAGATTTTTTTTTCTTGAAGAAATTTACCAATTCTAAAAATGTTTTATTTCCTATAAGTGAGTAACGCTGTGTCATATTTATTAAAACAAATAATAATTAATAATTAAAATAAAACTCCATAAAATGGCTTTTTTTTTTTAGAATGGTGGAACCAATGGTGTAACAAGGTGACAAGATGGGAAAATTTCCACAGGCCCCTGCCTGAGCACTGAAAAATCCTAACATTTATTATTAAAAATTTGTTAATTCTGTATTTAATAAATTAAACTTAAAAAATTTTCTTTTAATTTATCACTTTGGTATCAAAATTTTGAACGTATTCATTTGTATGAAAAATGTACCGCATCTGCTAGGAATAATAATAGAAAAAAAGTGACATTTGGGCAATCCCGTGGTTAAGGATTTCTCAATTTCTGGTTCGTGCATAGGTACTTACAAATAAAAGGTGGGAATTCCCCGCTGCCCTCCATTCCGCTGGAACTTTTGAAATTCACTTGTTAGGGAATTCTGATTTTCCACCACATTTACAATTGATAAAAACCTATTTAAGAAATTCTATGGGACAAGACAGATTGCGCAATTTTTCCTATTCTTTCCATCGAACATTCTATTGAGCGAAATTTGAATGTTGATGCTGCCATTGACAATTTTACTGAACAAAATGCCTGAAAGAAAATTTTAATCAATAATTTTTTAATGAAAAAAACCCTGTAATTTTTGTAAAGTTGGTACGAGGCATATTAAATTCTTTATTATCGATTCTCTTCAATTTTCTTAAAGCAGAGACTTAAGACTAGTGTTTTACAGTCTCTGCTTTTCCCCAGTAAAAGTAAAACTTCTGTTCTTCTTCTTCTTCTTGATGGCTATTATTTTATAATGGACCATTTGTGTTCATTTAATACATTTCGTAAATAAATGGATAAAATAAATAAAGCGGTCAATGGATTTGATCCCATGCAGCCTTTCTGCTTGGGATTATCTGGTTCACCTAATCATCTATCAGACATTTAGATAGTATAGAAGCAGAATCTTCAACCAGGCAGTATGAATGCCGGTACGAGCCATGCTAAATTCTTCATTATAAATTTTCTATATTTTTTTAAAGCAGACACAAGTGTTTTACAGTCTCTGCTTATCCCTATTGAAAAATAAAACCTCTGATATCCTTCCTGATAGCTAGTGTTCACTACTACTGGACCATAATGGACATTTAATATCTTTCGTAAATAAAATTAATATATATATATTTTGATGTAGTATAATTTTCATTTAACATTGGAATAATGATACATCCTATTATTGTAAAACTTCTTTAGAATTAATCCACGTATTCGTAATTCTATCATTTCATAATTTGCAACAATAAACTCACCTGAAGACTAAAACCGACAGCGCGTTTAAAATATTTAAAACGCAGCAAACACGACATTTTGCATAAACGGGACTATCTTGTTAATACCCAGAGTTTAGTCACAAAAGATATTCGTCTGGTGAATTTGGAAATACATGTTTGGCATTATTTATAACGGTAGCATGGATGTACCTTGGACAAGCTGTTGTTTTAAATTGAAATTTTATTGTGATATATGTTTCGAATACTGAATGTGATTGTTCGACTTATTAAAGGGCCATTGGAACGTACATAGAATATATCTTTATAGATTAAATGGAAAGATAATATTACAATGCAACGATTAAAGATATTAAAATTTGAATCTCATTCTTGCCTCAAGTATTGAGAGTGTGTATAATGTTGCAAAAACAAACCGACCGAATGTCTTCAAAACATTATATTAATTAACATATATTTATTCACCATTCCAACCTTATTGTAATTAAACATAACTTTGTTAATGAGTTAGAAGTAGTTTTAATAACACAAGAATTTGAATTAAGAATTTCATGTATTTCCTTCTTTATGATAAGTATTTCGGTCCTGAATGGCCGAGTGGCTCTGGCTCTGGCGCTCGGTACCACAGGTTTCGGGTTCGAGTCCCGGCGGTGCCATGGATGTTGTAGTGGTTCGGAATCCACTTTAAACCGTAGGTCCCGGTCGAATATGATCATAGACCGTTGCGGGGGCATTGTTACTCCGCGTCCGTGGCTTATCTTCAAGTTACACGCGCCCCCTGGGTAATGCAAAGTGAGTAACGTTTATGCAGAGCTTGCCTTAAGGCCTCCAAGACCAAGTGTCAAAGTGTTTGCCATCTGCATTAGAAGAAAAAAAAATGATAAGCATTTCATTTCATATTAGTTTTTAAAAGTAATCAAATGAATATGAATGTATTAAAATATTTATTATTCTAAATGTTTAAAAATACAAAAATAAAAGCAATTATCAGTAATTTTGCAACTGATAAGCGATAATTGATGTTTGTGTGTAAAATGTTTCTATAATGTTGTAGAATGTTTCTATTTACAGGAATTTGAATTTAGCATTTCGTGTATTTCATTCTGTATGATAAGCATTTCATTTCCTGTTATTTTTAATGTAATCAAATATGTATGCAAGTATAGAAATATTTATTAATCTAAATTAAAAAATACAAAATTAAAAACAATCATCAGTAATTTTCGCAACTGATGAGCGAAAATTGATGTTTGGATGCCAAAATGTTTCTATATAATATAAAATATAGAAGCAGAATCTTCAACCAGGCAGTATGAGTGTCGGTACGAGGCATGTTAAATCTTCATTATCGATTTTCTTCATTTTTTAAGACTAGTTTCTTGCAGTTTCCTGCTTATCCCCCTTGAAAATAAAACCTCCATTCTCCTTCTTGATAGCTACTACTGGACCTAAACAGGCACTTAATATCTTTCGTAAATAAATGGATAAAATAAATAAATCGGCCAATGGATTTGATCCTTATGAATCCCATGCAGTCTGTTTGAATGGTATTCTCTGTTTCAAATCACACATTTTTTATAATATAGAAGCAGAATCTTCAGCCAGGCAATGTATATGTTCGTATACGAGCCCTGTTAAATTCTCATTATCGATTTTCTTAATTTTTATTATCCTCAGGAAAATAAAACCTTCATTCTTCTTCTTGATGCTACTACTGAACCATAATGGACATTTATTCTCTTATGTAATAAATGGATAAAATAATTAAATTGGCCAATTGATTTGAGTCTCATAAATCCCATGCAGCATTTTTACATGGGATTCTCTGGTGCAAACTGTTCTGCTTCACCTATAGAACCAGAACCATACCTTCTGATTCTACATCTACATCTACATCTACATAATGTAGAAGCAAAATCTTAAACCAAGCAGTATGAATATCGGTACTATTCTTCATTATCAATTCTCTTCATTTTTTTAAAGCAGACTGGTGTCTTACAGTCACTGCTTATCCCCATTCTAAATAAAACCTCTGTTTTCCTTCGAGATAGCTAGTATGCACCACTATTGGACCATAATGCACATTTAATATCTTTCGTAAATAAAATTAATGATATAGTTTGATGTAGTAAAATTATCATTTAACGTTGGGATAATTACATTCTATTATTGTAAAACCACTTTAGAATTAATCCACATATTCGTAATTCTATCATTTCATAACTGTAACAATAAACTCAAGTGAAGACCAAACCGACAGCAGGTTTAAAATATTCAAAACGCAGCAAACACGACATTTTTACACTTTACACAATCTTGCTAATGCCTAGAACTTAGGCACGAAAGATATTCGTCTGGTGAATTTGAAAATACATGTTTGGCATTATTTATAACGGTAGTCTGGATGTAACCTTGGACAAGCTGTTGTTTGGAATTGAAATTTCATTGTGATATATGTTTCAAATACTGAATATTATTGTTCGAGTTATTAAAAAAAGGAGCATTGGAACGCACATAAAAATATATCTTTATGGATTAAATGGAAGATAATATTACAATGAAAAGATTAAAGATATTAAAATTTGATTCTCATTCTTGTCTCAAATATTGAGAGTGCGTTTAATATTGCAAAACAAACCGAACGTTTCACTTGTGCATTCAAACATTAATATTAATCAACATGTATTTATTCACCATGTCCATCGTATTATAATTAAACACAAGTTTGTTGATGAGTTCGAAATCGTTTTAATGTAACAAGAATTGGAATTAAACATTTCGTGCGTTCCATTCTGTATGATGAGCATTCTTTACATATTAGTTTTTAGATATAATAAATTAAGTATACACGTGAGAAATATTTATTAATCTAAATTAAAAAAAAAAAAAATTAAGCAATTATCAGTAATTTTTACAACTGATAAGCTAAAATGGATGTTTGAGTGTGGAATGTTTCTATAATGTTGTAGAATGTTTATTGTTTTTTGACGTTGTTGAATGCTTCTATAATGTAGAAAATGTTGAATGTTTTTGTGACATTGTTGAATGTTTTTATATGCTTCTATAATGTTGTAGAATGTTGAATGTTTCTGTAAGTTGTTGAATGTTTTTTACAGCGTTGAATATTTTTATAACGTTGTTGAATGTTTCTATAATGTTATAGAATGTTTTTATAATGTTGTAGACTGTTGAATATTGATTGTTTCTATAATGTTCTAGAATGTTTTTATAATGTTGTAGACTGTTGAATATTGATTGTTTCTATAATGTTCTAGAATGCTAAATAATTGTTGAATGTTGAAAGATTAAATGTTGAATATTTCTATAATGTTGTAGAATGTAGAATAATTGCTGAAATGTTGAATGATATTATCTGTTCAAATCACCTGCCAAACTTTTAGATAATCTAGAAGCAGAAATTTCAACCAGGCAGTATAAATATCGGTACGAGGCATGTTAAATTCTTCATTTCTTAAAGCAGAGACTATAAGGCTAGGGTTTTACAGTCTCTGCTTATCCCCATTGAAAATAAAACCTCTGTTATCCTTCCTGATAATATGCATTACTACTGGACCATAATGAACATTTAATATCTTTCGTAAATAAAATTAATGATACAGTTTGATACAGTACAATTATCATTTAATGTTGGAATAATGATAGATTCTATTATTGTAAAACCTCTTTAGAATTAATACGCATATTCGTAATTCTATCATTTCGTAATTTGCAACAGTAAACTCACCTGAAGACCAAACAGACAGCGCGTTTAAAATATTCAAAACGCAACAAACACGGCACTTTACATAAACGAGACTATCTTTCTAATACTTAGAAGTTTAGTCACAAAAGATATTCGTCGGGTGAATTTGGAAATACATGTTTGACATTATTTATAAAGGTAGCATGGATGTTACCTTGGACAAGCTGTTGTTTGGAATTGAAATTTTATTGTGATATATGTTTCGAATACTGAATGTGATTGTTGAGTTATAAAAAGGAGCATTGGAACGCACATAGAATATATCTTTATGGATTAAATCGATGAATTACAATGAAACGATTAAAGATATTAAAATTTGAATCTCATTCTTGTCTCAAGTATTGGGAGGGTGTATAATGTTACACAACAAACCGACCCAATGTTTTCATAACATTATATTAATTAATACATATTTATTCCCCATACCCATCTTATAAGTTTGTTAATGAGTTCGAATTAGTTTTAATATTACAAGAATTTGAATTAAGCACTTCATGCATTTCATTCTTTATGATACGCAATTCATTTCATATTAGTTGCAAAATGTAAACATATCAGTGTACACGCATTAAAATATTTATTAATTTAAATTAAAAATAAAAAACAATTATCAGTAATTTTTTGCAACTGATGGCTATTTTAATTTTTATGGTTCTGTGTAGAATGCTTCTAAAATGTTGAATAATTGTTGATTATTGAAAGGTTGAAATGTTAAATGTTTAATATTTCTATAATATTGTCGAATGTTGAATAATTTTTGAATGTTGAATGTTTCTATAATGTTGTAGAATGTTGAATGAAGTTTTGAAATTTTGAATAATTGTTGAATGATTCTATAATGCTGTTAAATGTCTCTAGAATGTTGCTTTTAGAATGATGAATGAATGTTTCTATAAAGTTGTATAATGTTACTTTTAGCTTTATTAACATGAATTTGAATTAAGCATTTCATGTATTTCATTCTGAATACACGTTCACATAATACATAATACGTTGTAACGTTGTTTATATATGTTGTACGCTTTTCTGCTTACGGAGTTATCGCTCTTTTCCCCCTTGTCATTTCATTCCGAGAAAGCAGGAATGTATATTCTTTGACAAATACACAACAACCCATCACTCAAATCTGACAGCATATTAGCAATGTTGTGGGTAGTTATATTACATGCAATTAGTTTTGTTCTAATGAGAACAACCTATCACTCAATCAGATAACATAATCAGTGTCATGTATAATGAAACTCATGCAATTAGCGATTGTCTGTCATAGGTCGAAACTACGGAATATGGACTACGCCATGAGTTGTTGCATCGTGATTGGTGATAGACCATGGGTGAGGAACTATCGAATCCAATGAGAAGTGAGGGAAGCTGATCAAAGGAAAAGCTGTGCAAAAAATGACCATAGAATGACAAACTAAACCAAACATCAGTTGAAACAGAAGAGACTTTCTGTTTATGGATTTATCTCACATATGTTTGTGTACTTTTCCTTGTTCTGTTCGGCTTCTCTGGCTGAGTTTCTAATAGAGCTCTTTACACTGAAATTCTTCTTCGAATTAGAAAAACTATTGAGCTAACCATCAGGTGGCTCCAGGTAATTATTGGCGAAAAATAAAACATTTTAGCTGACTTCTAGCTCAGGTAATAAATTCGTAACATTTCCTATTCCCAAAGCTTGTTATTATTTATATGTCTCATTTCATATGCCATCGGATTTCGCTAATTATTTATTTTATTTCCTTGCGTTCCATTAAATTAATTTACAAAGAAATAATTAGAGAATATGAATTCATACGCTACTTGTAAAAGAATCAAAGTACATATTGAAAAGCATTTCGTCTGTAATTGCTGCAGGGAGAATTAAAAGTGCAATTGCATTTCGAATAACAAATTAAATTTCAGCTTTTTTATTTCACTTACTGAAAATGGTATTGAAAGTAAGTCAGAACGACGTCATAGTCATTAATTTAATCAGTTTCCATTAAGCCCTTTTAATTACAAACTAATATTTGTGAGAAACGGTCTCTGTAGTCATTTGGAAATTTTGTGATGGAACGTTCATAATCAGTTTAGTTTACAATAGAAAAGTAATTTGTGAAATAAATTGCTAATGGAAATCGCAATCACGATAAATTTCGTTTTACCCTTGACAATTATCGCCAAAAATGGCCAATTTATTTCTAAAATAATGAATATAGGTTAAAGGTCATTGAATATTCTGATTTTATTCATATTGCCAACATAAATCAGTATTATTCTGTTAAAAATCCATATTATTATGTTAATAAATCATTATTATTTTAAAGTTAGTTAATAAAGTTTTATAATAATGAATAAATGTAATTGAATATTCTGATTTTTTTATGCATAACTATTAATAAATATCAGTATTATTAATTATCATTATTATTAACAGTATCTGAATTTGAATATAAGTAAGTAATTGAATAAGTTAAATAATAAAGATTTTTAAAGTTAGTTAATAAAAATGTATAGTAGTGAATAAAGGTTAAAGGCCATTGAATATTTCTGATTTGATGGCATGCTGTTAATGTATACCAATAACAACCTTTTGTATGAAGTTATTCTGAATTTGAATGCTTAAAGAGTTATAGAAGACCAAATAAATAAATAAAAAAATATATAAATAGTGTATGCTTATAACAGATTTACGATCAATTAATTAATTTATTTTAACTATTCATACATTCTATTTTAAAAATCTAATTATCACAAGCTGAAAGAAATAATTCTCAATAATATGATAATTGTGGGGCCTGATGGTGAAGTAACTAGCTCTCTGGCGTTCAGTGCCAGAGATTTCTGTTTCGAGTCCCAGCGGTGCCATGGGTATTCATAGTAGATCGGAATCCACTTTAAACCGTAGGTCCCGGTCTAATATAGTTGTTGAGCGTAGAGCTGACAACCCTACCCCGTAAAAAAAAAAAAAAAACATCGTAATCTGCCAGTATATACTGACGGCCTTGGCCCACAATAGGGCTGTTGCGCCGATGATGATGAATATAAAAATTATAAAAGACAGATTTTAAATTTTCGTTTTTTTTTTTTTTATTGAGCATCGGTGTGCCTTGCGTTTCGATTATGTATACCCCGAATAGCCCACCGACGGGTGATAAAAAGAAGGACATCGACTTCCAAGAGGACTTTAGAGGTAATTGTTCTGCATTTGCTTTTTGTATGAGAAAAAGCTGCTCCCAGAAAACTTGATGATGCAAGGCTCTTTACACACATTGTTACACTCTCCGTGGCATCTCCTTGTCTTACAAAACAATGACAAAAAATTGGAGTCTTATATTCAAACTGACTTCTCATGAAAACCAGTTTCCCACTTAATAGACTGCGACATAACTATGAATTAATAACTATTAACTATTATTATGTTAATAACTATGAACTCCTAAGAAAGTTTGTATTACTAACCTGTGTATATGTATAAGGGTAATGGGCACTTTATATTCGTTAGATAGAAATTCATTCCGTTAGGCTCATGGAGCGCATGTGCTACAAAAGGATGCTCTTTCTCAAATATGTAAGGGAGACCACTATATAACGTTGAATCTGCTATTTAGATGTATTTTTAATGGCGAATTACATCAAGTAAGAGTTTACAACATTTAAAAGCGGCAACAGACTATTAATTTGCGTATCCGTCATTCCAGTCTTATAAATTAAATACTTAATTAACAAATTTTTACTAATTATAGTTATCTCCAAATTTTTCTGACTTTTTAATGACCAGTAACTTTTCCCGACTAGGGACTCGAACACTGGACCGTTAGTATAATGACCCTAACGCTGTACCGACTGATCTATCAGAGCTCCAGTAATTAATTAAGTCAACAAAATAAAGGAAATGTACAATGAACTGTAAAAGAAAGAGTATTAAAAAGAAAACTTTTAAATGTTTTTAAAATTTTCAGTAAATAATCCAACAAGTTACTTCAATTGATATAATTTATGACTAAAAGTGCCTCCTCTAAATGATGTTCTCGATAAAATGTGAGCGATCGGCGATTTCATGGTAAAATCTCTGAAATAAGCATTGCATTGAGCTCTTACATAAAAAAAAAAAAAAAAAAAAAATGTTTTGATATAACCTTTCAATAAATATGACTTTATATTAAAAAAGCAAATGCAAATTGTTTTTGATTCAATAATTAAAAAAAAATAAGCCACTTTTAAGCTAGCACAAGATATTTAATGCATAACAATGTCTTTAATCAATCAAGAAAAATTCAACCACATTCCTAGACAACATTAATAAGCGCTAGTAAAGCATAATTACATTTAGGACACAAGGGATTAGTAACAATGTCTCAAGTCTTAATTCATATTCGTATCTCACAGAATGACTCCTTTTGTAACTAGACCACACAGATGTCACGCCAACTATACACTGATTAACAACTTTCCATTTGAAGCCAGTCTTAAATTTAATTAAAATGTGACTAATGTTCTACCGGTCATATTTTATTCTACAAAGACTCATCAAAGACCGTCTTTGTTCGATAGATATTTCCTATAATTTGAAAATGATTGAACGCCATTTGTTTGAGGAGAAAAGACGTTCTCATATTTAAACAGGTTATGATCAAGCGACGTTATTGGGTGGTGTCTGCATTCATCAGTCTTAACAATCGATAATTCAAGATGATATTAATTTGGAAAAGTACGAAATTTTATCTGTGACTGTGGTTGTGGTAAATATTTCAATTAGAATTGTTAATACATTGTTGGTAATTTAAAAGAGGGATTTACAATGTGCAATTGCATAAAGTAAAATAATGTTAAATAAGATTAAGTTATTTGAAGCTACAAGAGTTGAATTCTATACATATTTTTTCTGTCTCTCACCTCTTATATTATAAAGAGAGTATATAAAGAGAGTGCCAAAACATTATGACCACCTGTCAATGAGTTGGCCCACCTTTGGCGCACAACACGTCATCCAGGCGAGTTCATTGCAAAATGTAGGTGGTCATAATGTTTTGGCTCTTAGTGTATATATATCTTTATGAACTATATATATGAATTATATATAACTTGAAGCCTGTTGCACAAAAGCGCAGGATTTTATATATATATATATATATATATATATAAAAATCTTGCGCTTTGTGCAACAGGCTTCAAGTTCGATTCCCGGTGTATCATGAATGTTCATAATCCATTTTAAACTGTATTTCCCGGTCTAATATGACTGTAGAGCGTTGGGTGTAGGGCTGACAACTTTACCACGTAAAAATATAACGTAATGTCTCGGAATCTGTCAGTAGGCAGACGGCCTTGATCCAACATGGGACTGTTGCGTCACTAATGATTATAATTATGATGGAATATATATATATATATAAAAGATTTCTGGATATATATTTCTGGATATATATATATATATATATAAATTAAAGAAAAAAATCATTTAAAAACTTTTTTTTGTTTATTATTTATTTAATTGTCCTTCTTTGGCACTACAGCCCATTGAACGGTCGCCATCTGCCCACTGGGAGACTTCGAGACAGGATGTGTTTTTCTTTTTATGGGGTACGGTTATCAGCCCTAAGCCCAACTCTTTACTGTCATATTAGATCACGATCTACGGTTTAAAGTAGTTCCGAAACACTACAAACACACTATGCCACCGCCGGGACTCGAATCCAAAACCTATGCCACCGAAAGCCAGAGCTGTTAATAAAAAATCAACAAAATAAACTAAAGATGCAACTGTAAAAGAAAAAAAAGATAGATATTGTGAAGAAAATTTGAGAACTTTTTTCACAATTTTCAGTAAATGATCCAACAAGTTACTTGAATTAATATTAGTAATAATTTAGGACTGAGAGGGCTAACGAGCGAAGCTAACTCCTCGAAATAATGCTCTCGATACAATGTGATCGGTTGGATGGTTTAAAAAGGTGAAATCACTGAGATAAGTACTGCATTGGATTACATAAAAAAAAAATGTTTTTGAAACAACGTTTCAATAAGAATGACTTTATAGTAATAAAAATCAAATACAAATTGGTTTTGATTCAAAAATTACAAAATCAATAATTGTAATCAATAATTGTAAACTAGCACAAGATATTTCGGGGACTGCGACATTCTTTAATCCGCCAGGAAAAATCTAACTACATTCCCAGCCAACATTAATATGCGCAAGTAATGAATTATTAAATTTAGGATGCAAGGTATTAGTAACAATGTCTCAAGTCTAAATTCATAACTCGCAACACTGCTCCTTTTGTAACCAGACCACACAGATGTGACTCCAACCAGATCACTCTACTCTGATTAGCAACTTTCCATTTGAAGCCACTCTTAAATTTAATTAAAATGTGACTAATGTTCTACCAGTGAGACTCTTCAAAGACAGTCTTTGTTCGATAGATATTTCATATTATTAGAAAATGATTGAACACCATTTGTTTGATGAGAAGAGACGTTCTCATATTTAAACAGATTATGATCAAGCGATATTATTGGGTGGTGTCTGCGTTCTTCAGTCTAACGTCCGAGAATTCAAAATGATATTAATTTAGAAAAGTAAGGAATTTTGAACTGTGACTGTAGTTGTGGTAAACATTTCATTTGGTATTGTTGATAAGTTGTTGGTAATTAAAAAGGAGGGATTGACAAAAAGTAATTGCATAAATCTGTCAAATAATTTTAAATAAGATTAAGTTATTTGAAGGTTTTAGAATTCAATTCTATACATATTTTCTCTCTTTCTATATATATAGGTAGAAAGATATATATAATGTCTATTATATATATAGATATATCTTCTTCATTTGCGCAACAACCCCTTGGTGGGCCAAAGTCATCTGCCTACTGATAGGTTCCGAAACGAATATTTTCTTTTTTACGGGATAGGGTTGTCAGTCCTACGCTACAGTCATATTAGACCTGATACTGCGTATTAAAGTGGATTTCGAACCACTAAAAACATTCATGGCACCGACGGTACTCCAACACAAAACCTGTGGCACCCAGTACCGGAGCGCTAAAAATAATTAATTAAATCAACAAAATAAAGTGATGAGACTTTTGCAGACTGTGAAAGAATAAAAAAGAATATTAAAAAGAAAATTTCTAAATGCTTCACAGTTTTCAATAAAGGATCCAACAAGTTACCTTAATTGATATTAGTAATAATTTATGACTAAAAATGGCCAAGGAGCGACGTTAACTCCTCGAAAAGATGTTATCAATAAAAATGTGAACGTTTGACCATTATAAGTATTGCATTGGGCTCTTAAATAAAAAAAAATGTTTTGTATAAGGTTTCAATAAGAAGGACTTTATATTAACAAAAATCAAATGCAAATTATTTTTGATTCAAAAATTACAAAAATAAGACTCATTTTAAACTAGCACAAGATAATAAGGGATAGCGATATCTTTAACAAACCAAGAAAAACTCTAACCTCATTTGCAGACAACATTAATATGTGCAAGTAAATTATTATTACTAATGCCTTGCATCTAAATGTAACAATGTCTCAAGTCTTAATTCATAACTCCCATATTTGCTCCTTTTGTAAGCCAGACTTTGTTCACACAGATATGACTCCAACCACATCACTCTACACTGAATAGCAACTTTCCATTTGAAGCCAGTCTTAAATTTAATTAAAATATGACTAATGTTCTACCAGTGAGACCGTCTTTGTTCGATAGATATTTCCTATTATTAGAAAATGATTGAACACCATTTGTTTGACGAGAAAAGACGTTCTCACATTTAAACAGATTATGATCAAGCGATATTATTGGGTGGTGTCTGTGTTCATCAGTCTCACGTTCGATAATTCAAGATGATATTAATTTGGAAAAGTACGGAATTTTAACTGTTACTGTGGTAGTGGTAAAGATTCCATTCTGTATTGTTAATAAGTTGTTGGTAATTAAATGGAGGGATTGACAATAAGTATTTCCTAAATCTATCAAATAATGTTAAATAAGATTTAAGTTATTTGAAGCTACAAGTGTTGAACTCTATACATATTTTCCTCATTCTATATATATATATATATATAATGACGATAAATATATGAGGAAAATATGTATAGAATTAATCAATCTACTTATATATATATAAGTAGGCAGATTTATATATTTCGTATATATATCTATTATATATGTATATACACTGTTCGAAGTGACAAAAAGTCATGGGATAGCAATATGCAAATTTTCAGATGGCAGTAGCATCGCGTAGAACAGGTATAAATGCGCAGTGCTTTTTCGCAGAGCTTTCATTTCTGTTCAAGTTATTCATGTGAAGAGGTTTTGACGTGATGATGACCGCACGACGGGAATGAAAAGACTTTGAACGCGGAATGTTAGTTGGAGCTAGACGCATGGGTCATGCCATTTCGGAAATCGTTAGGGAATTCAACATTCCCAGATCCACTGTGTCAAGAGTGTGCCGAGAGTATGAAATTTCAGGCATAACATCCCACCATGGACAGCGCAGTGGTCGACCGCCTGCACTTAACGACCGAGACCGGCGAACGTCGGCAAAGAGTCAAATTCTAACAGACAAGCAACACTGCGTCAAATAACAGCAGAAATCAATGTGGGACGTACAAGGGACTTGTCTGTTAGAACTGTGCGGACAAATTTGGCTTTCTTGGGCTATTCCAGCAGAAGACCGACTCGAGTGCCTTTACTGACAGAACGACATCGCTTGCAGCGACTCTCGTGGGCACGTGAGCATATCGGTTGGTCCCTAGATGAATGGAAAACCGTGGCCTGGCCCGATGGTCACGATTTCAGTTGGTAAGAGCTGATGGTAGGGTTCGGGTGTGGCGCAGACCCACGAAGCCATGGACCCAAACTGTCAGCAAGGCACTGTTCAAGCTGGTGGTGGCTCCGTAATGGTGTGGGCTGTTTTTCATGGCATGGACTTGGTCCTCTGGTGCGACTGGACCGAACATTGACTGGAAATGCTTATGTTCAGCTACTTGGAGATCACTTGCAGCCATTCATGGACTTCATGTACCCCAAACAACGATGGGATTTTTATGGATGACAATGCGCCATGTCGCCGGGCCACAACTGTTCGCGATTGGTTTGAAGAACATTCTGGACAATTCCAACGAATGATCTGGCCACCTAGATCGCCCGACATGAATCCCATCGAGCATTTATGGGACATCATCGAGAGGTCTGTTCGTGCCCAAAACCCTGCACCATCAACGCTTTCACAATTATGGACGTCTATCGAGACAGCATGGCTCAATATTCCTGCAGAAGACTTCCAACGACTTGTTGAGTCCATGCCACGTCGAGTTTCTGCACTGTCGTTCGGGCGAAAAGGGACACGATATTAAGAGGTATCCCATGACTTTTGTCACTTCAGTGTGTATATCTTGTTTTATTGGCACACTCCGATAGTCAGATAGTTTTGTGGCCCCTTGGTGGTCCACAACCATCTGCCTATCGTCTAGATTCCGAAACGAATAGACTTTTTGTGGTAGGGCTGTCATATCAAGTCCAAATCTCTACAGTCATATTAGACCCGGTACTGCCGGGATTAAAGCGGATTCCGAAACACTGAAACATCTGTGACAAAGGCGGTACTCGAACACGAAACCTGTGGCACTGAGCGTCAGAGCGCTAAAAGTGGTTAAGAATAAAAACCGTAAAAGAATATTGAAAAGAAAATTTGTAAGTGTTTTACTTTCAATAAAGGATCCAACAAGTTACTTTAATTGATATTAGTAATAATTTATGTATAAATGGCCAAGGAGCGACGCTAAATCCTCGATATGATGTTCTCAATAAATTGTGAGTGATTGGCAACTTCATGGTAAAATCACTAAAATAAGCATTGCGTTGGGCTCTTTATATATATATATATATATATATATATATATATATATATATATGTTATATATATATATATATATATATATGTTTCAATAAGAATGACTTTATATTAATAAAAAATAAATATAAGAATTAATTTTAAACTGGCACATAAGCGGGTTAAGCTTTAAATTCTAGCGATATCTTTAATCAGCCCTGAAAAATCTAACCATAATCCCAGACAACATTGATAACCTCCAAGTGTAGTATTATTTTATTTAGGATGCAAGGCATTTGTAACAATGTCTCAAGTCTTAATTCATATCTCACAGAATTACTCCTTTTGTAACCAGACCACGCAGATGTGACTGCATCTAGATCACTCTACACTGATTAGCAACTTTCCATTTGACGCCAGTCTTAAAAATTAATTAAAATGTGACTAATGCTCTACTGGTCACATTTTAGACGACAAAGACTCGTCAAAGAACGTCTTTGTTCGATAGATATTTCCTATTATTAGAAAATGATTGAAACCATTTGTTTGACGAGAAAAGACGTTCTCATATTTAAGCAGATTATGATCAAGCGATATTATTGGGTGGTGTCTGTGTTCATCAGTCTCACGTTCGATAATACAAGATGATATTAATTTGGAAAAGTACGGAATTTTAACTGTTACTGTGGTAGTGGTAAAGATTCCATTCAGTATTGTTAATAAGTTGTTGGTAATTAAATGGAGGGATTGACAATGAGTATTTCCATAAATCTATCAAATAATGTTAAATAAGATTTAAGTTATTTGAAGCTACAAGTGTTGAACTCTATACATATTTTCCCCTCATTCTATATATATATATATATATATATATATATATATATATATATATATATATATATATATATATATATATATATATATATATATATATATAAGAAAGAAATGTTTTGATATAATGTTTCAATAAGAATGACTTTATATTAATAAAAGCAAATGTACAATGTGTTTTTGATTCAAGAATTACAAATATAAATAATAAGAATTAATAAAAAATAAATATAAGAATTAATTTTAAACTGGCACATAAGCGGGTTAAGCTTTAAATCCTAGCGATATCTTAAATCAGCCCTGAAAATCTAACCATAATCACAGACAACATTGATAACCTCCAAGTGCAGTATTATTTTTATTTAGGATGCAAGGCATTTGCAACAATGTCTCAAGTCTTAATTCATACAGAATTACTCCTTTTGTAACCAGACCACACAGAGGTGACTGCATCTAGATCCTCTATACTGATTTAGCAACTTTCCATTTGACGCCAGTCTTAAAATTAATTAAAATGTGACTAATGTTCTACTGGTCACA
>BPLR01001382.1:0-88812 GCA_021605095.1 Caerostris extrusa
AATTAAGCAATTAAAATTTTGTTGAATACCTTTAAGCTAATAAATATATACATACTTCATCAATCTCGATTTATTTCAGTATTCTTGTTCAAATATTATTTAAAACAAAATAAATTTACCAAATGAAGTAATTAAAAATTTATCGAATACCTTTAAGCTAGTAAATCTCGCATACATCTTTAATTTCCAATGTAAATTAACTAGCTTTCAACTAAAAATGTAACGTAAAAAAAAGAAAAAGAAAACGATTAACTTAACGGAGTAAAATTGGAAAAAAGTTTTTCTGTTGTAAAAATAAAATTAATATATAAATATAAGAATTTATTTAATAAAAAGTCAAATAATTCAATAATACGGCTTTTGTATTATATGATTACAGTGGAATATTTTTCTTCCAAATAATTTTTATAACAATTTAAATGAAAAATAAATTTACGGTTAGAATCTGAAATTAATGTAAAGTATACATAGTTTTTATGTATTATGCACTATATTTCATGAATTATAAGAAACGTGCAATATTTACAATACTAATACACACAACACAATACAAACACATATACAATACTCAAATGCAATACATATTATCAATATTTAATGTTACAGTGTTACATAAATTGTATACATGACTACCAATGAATTCTATAAATTATTTAAATGATTACATTACGTAGCTATTTTGATAAAATGCATGTACCTCAAGTATAGTATGAAAGATTATATTTTTTTCCAAGTTTTACTAGAACAAATTTAAAAAGAGATTTCTAATTGAAAACTGTGCAAGATAGAGCATAATACTTTTACTAGAAGGAAAAGTTTATTTTTTTATTTAAATGAGCACACATTTTTGCTTGGTCAATATAAAGGTCGCCGGCTACTGAATGGCATTAGTATCAGGTCTACTTAACTTGAATACGGACTTAGTAGTATATAATTAGGATGGCTGGTCTTTTTACATATATTTGCTGCACTTGTTAATGAAGGAGTAATTTTCCTTGCTGAAGTTATTGGCATATTAAGAGATTCCCGATCCATTAATCACTACAATTGCATCTTATTAAAACGTTATTTAGAGCATCTTTGCTTGCATGAAATTACATTTGTCCGTATTAACAAGGAATTTAAAAAAAAAAGGAATATCTTCTTTTAGTTTATATCTGCTATAAGTTGCCTGGTTTTCTTGCATTTCCACAACCGCTAATGAATGAAACGCAGAAGTGTGTCGTATCTAATCCTCAGTGTCATTGCAATGCTGGATTGACATCCCATGCGTAGTCTACTCATGATGGAGGGAAAGGGGGGGCAGCTTATGCTTTTAATGGATCACCAGTAGGTAGAAGTCTAACTTGGCTCCGTGACTCTCTACAGTTATATGAGACCGAGACCTACGACTGATCTCCTTATATACGTTTGCCACATTCGTTAATGAAAGAAACACAGAAGTTATTTTCGTTACTACAGGTGTCAACGTATTAAGATATGTCCCTGTCCAGTTATCACTGTATACTAGTGCTGCTGTTGGAACCTTTTATTGAAAAATTATTTAGAACAACTTTATTTTGTACCAAAATGCATAATATTTTATCATTTATATTGTTTTCAAAATGTTCAATAATTAAAAAAAAATAATTTAAAAAAATATCTGCTTTTATATACGCATATAATGAAATCACATGAACCCATAATGGACATTATAATACATCCATCCATTTGTATAATCTATCCCATATTTACCAAGGTATGCAGACATTTATGAATTTCCTTTCACAGCTGTTATATTTGTGAATCTAAATAGATTAAAGCATGCTTCATTGCTTTTAGATTAAATTTAAAATCAGCAAACATCCTTCTAATCATTACCTCACTTTACACCTATTTAAACCAGTGCTTCTGAAGTTTTAGTTGACTTATCACTAACTCTGGACATTCGATGAATAATGCAAAATTCATTAAGATTTAGGTTGCTAAATACATCAAGTAAGTAAATGGAAATGCAGTCATCGCTTGTGTGCTCGCACTTAGTGATTAGAACTACTGAGCGTGAGGGTCTCTATTAATATAGTACCAGAATATTTCATTCTGGTAAATTAACTAAATGAGACAACCCGCAGCTCAGGAGATCCTAATTTCATTTAAGGCTTTTGTTATAATTTGCTTGATAGAGAAAATCTAGTGTAAAGATTCACGCTGAAATGATATTCAACAGCTAAGCTTAAGTATCTTTCATTTTTACCAGTTATCGTATATTGTGTATATATAAGCTGAAATTTTAGAACTTTTTCTAAAAAGCTAAACTACGAGGATGTGCTTATATATATTTTAATTTTGAAAAAAAGCAGGTACTTTTCTTTTATTAGGGAAAAGGCAATAAATCACCAAGTATCACTAAATACAGCACGTTTTTACTTCTTTTAATTTATATTTCTTAAGTTTATGAAAAAAAATTGTATTTCAAATTCAGTTTTTCGTTTTACGAAAATGAGTTTAAATCAGCTATATAAAATATTAAATCAGTTTAAATCAGCTATATATAAACAATTTTGGAAATAAAATATCTTCAAAATTGTTTATATAGCTGATTTATTGCTATGAAAATTTACAGTGAAATTTACCGTTTTTACCATGAAATTTGTGCCCGGATTACGTAACAGCACCAAAACGTACGTTAGAAATAAATAATAATAAATAGCACATAATACTAAATACACATAATGGAAAAAAAATTAATTTAACCTTTTAATTTACTTTTTTTGGGTGCTTTGAATACAAAAATACAAAAAAGCAAATTTCATGGAAAAAAATAGTCAGATGAATCCTTCAAAGTCCGTGTGAGAATCCGAATTACCTAACAATTCATCAAATTAGCATTGACTCATTGAATGTCTGGATGCACAACATCGTCACTTTTAATGTTTTTCGTACTAGAATTTATGTCCTCATCATATATACAAAACATTTATTTCTATTTCGGCTTATATACGGGATTTAAGCTTTTGGGTATTTTTTAATAAAATAACCGCACTCTCGGCTTATACACGGATCGGAATTTCGATAATATGTATAAAATATTTTGATTTTTTTTTTCATTTACATATATGAAAATTTATTTTCAAAAATATAACAAGCAAAAAAAGTATTTTATGTTTTAAAAGTAAAAAATATATACTCACTTTGCAGAGTATTTAGAAATTTCGCTTCTATTTTTGTATTAAAATGAAATTTTTCATTTTCATAATTGTGTTCTTTCTACTTTGAACAAAATATAAGCTTAACTTCTTCTATGTACTTGTCGTAATCAGCTGATTAAGATATTTTTTAAATATTATTAACATAATAACTAATAATGTAATGATAATCCTATGGCAATAATAATATAATGATTGTGTAAATTAGTCTTTTATAATTCTTAAGTTCTGTAGAAGGTTTATTTTGAACAGAAAGCAAGTGTATAACTTATTAAATTCTTTTAAATTGGCAACTCAATTTTTTCAGAAGAAATGCCAGCATTCGTATCATTCAATTTCTGTCGAATAATATGTATGCTCTATCTGTGATAATTATATGATTAGAAATTGTTATATTTGGGCTTACCCAGACCTAAAATGAAAAAAAACTGAAACTTCTGAACTGACTGAAAAAACTGAACTTTCACAAACTGAACTATAATTCCTGGTACAGTTTATTTAAGAAACTTGGATAATTTATAATTTCTACAATATCAAATAACTCGTTCGAATTCTGTTAACCAAAGGGGTCTATTTATTAACTGTGATTCCTCATAAGAATAATTCAATTTTGTATTGCATATCTTTTTAAAATTCCTTAACGTTATTTTATTTGTTGAGAAGGATTTAAAAAAGCATAAAAGCTGTTCTTTTTTAATGCATTGGTTTTTATTGTTTGCTGAATTCAAAATGGTTCAATTTACACAAAAGTGTTTCACCCACCAAAATACCGGAAATGGATAGCCAAGGGGGAAAAGAGATTTTGACAGGGAATTTTTCGTATTCTCCCTTTTAAATTCCAATTCGGCGTATAAAACTATTCTTTTCATTCAACGTATGGAAACGGATACTACTTTTGAAAGCCTAGATCCAATCTTTTGAAAATATTTTAAGAAAACTCCATGAGAATGTAAAATTATACATAAAAAATTGGTTATAATATAAAAGTATTTAAAATTATTGCCCCGCTAGCTATTTTTTTACTCTTTTCTGATAGCTGATTGTGTTTTTAAATGATTGTCACAAGTTTTCCACCATAGTAGTAGTTTTATTTTAAATCAACAATTTAAATAATAATAATTTTTATCACAAAATGACATGGAAGTATTTCAAATAATATTTTCTGCAATGATATTAGTAGAATATTTAATTTACGTTAGAATCTTTGGAATAACAGTTAAAAAATTAATTTAATTTATGTCTCAGGATATAAAAAGTTGTACACCATAAGAAGAATAGCATCATGCATGTATTTTTTTTTTATTTCATTCAATTATTTCTCATTTCTGGATTTTCATATCAAAAAACTATATGTTTTATGAACTAAAATGGAACACTTTACGTACAACAGAAAAAATCAAGTAATTGACACATACATATATGTATGAGCAAATTCTCTATCGAATGTTAATCTGAGAATTCTGATTATATCAGGAAAGTACAAAACGAAGCCCGCCTCAAAGATAATTGACACGCAATTTTTTAAGACAATAAAGTTTGAATGAAAATTAACAAGAATAAAAAAGGCTTAATGTATTGCAAACAAAGAGGTAAGAATTTTTTGTCAATAAGAGCTTAGATTCAGTGTCTCCATTTACTTTATTAAAAGAACGCATGACCAATGGCCAATGACGATAGCCATCAAGACATTAACTATCCGCAAACGTTTGTCTTAAGAATTCGTTGTGCATTTTACGTGTCCTGATTTTAAACTGCGTACAATAAAATATAAAATAGCTGTGATTGTTTTTAAATAATGCATCAAAATACTGGAACCTTTCAGATCTCAAAACAATACTAATAAACTAATAAATCAATACAACAAATAACACTAATAAATCAATAAATAGAAACCATTTGACTTATCACAATTGTGCTGAATTAAAAATAATCGAATCCCACTGCAATTATCAAATCAAATCAAATATTGAAACCTTTATAACAGCCATATCTAACTTTCCTATGAGATAATAGCTACCTTAACATTTCTGTTTATTTGTCAAATCCTTCATTTTTCAGGCCTCAAGATACTAACCAGAGTACTTTTAATTTGTTTATAATTCCATTCGCTCTGTCTGTGGGCGCTTTACAACTTTCGCTGATCTTGGACATGTGTTTCTCTCTCCCGTCACCAGTGCTTTGAATTCCTTAGATAGCCTGCCAGACAACTGATGCAAAAATATTCATGACATTTAAATTTCTCTGCAAAATCCGTTTTGTTTTCAGTATAAACCTGGCTATATATATATATATTAAGTATTTCATAAATGTGTAATTTTTCTTTTGCTACCCAAAGGTCAAATTACAGTTAGCATATGAGTCCTCTAATCTTAAAATTCTGTGTTTCCCTTTATTATATATTATACATTGCATCAAGTAATATTTTAATTAGGTTACAATGTTACACTAATAAAAGATGATACAATAAATTTGCCGTTATTGAAGTTCAACAATAAACAACATCAAACAAGTCATTGATTTCCCTTTTATTTATTTATTTAGACTACACGTATTACGCATAATTAGATAAAGGCGTGTAATATAGCATACAAAATAAATCGCGGTTTTAATGAGGGTGCATCGTCTCGGGGACCATAAAGTCAGACTAAACTTCCTCATCATAGTGTCTGGTTTCTGGTGCTTTAACTAAATCTATTTTAATATTTTTTATTGATGCTCGTGTCTACTCATAGATTCCAATATAGGACATCCAAATTGTTACTATTTAGAAGTCTCAACACTATCCTTTGGGAAGACAAATTTTTTTCATGTATTGCCGACGGAGCATCTTTAGGACATTAATTGTAAATAATGAGATACTTTCAATTTTGTTCGACTTGCTTTCTTTTAACTTTACAGAACATGAGATTGCCATAATGCTAGTTTGTATAATAATGGAGAGTTTAGTTTTCAGAGGATTTAATCATCCATTCATAAAAATTAATATTCGTTAATATCTCTATAAAAGGTATTGAAAACTTTTGAATTTAAAATCTGCAATTTTTTAAAACGTCTTAATACGTTTCCTAAGTTGTGATTAGAAATAGAATATAACTAGATGCAGAAACAACTAAGAAAATAAATTAACCTGTTGAAAAAGTAAGAAAAAAAAATTTTCCCTTCCAAAAAAAAAGCCAAAAAATAAATCAAGAGAATACGAGTTCTGAATCAGATACAAATGTGGTTTTCGTTCATATTAAAAAAAAATACTCTTTATTTTCAATTTATATTTCCTCTGTCCTACATCTTTTCTTAGTCGTGGGATATAAATACGCATTGCTTACTTTTTTGCCCCATCGTAATGGGTAAAAGTACGCAGTGAAAGGGATTGAAAATTTTGCGATAACTTTGTTAATAATACGCCAATGGAAGTGACTGTGGGACAGGATTTAATGTGTAAACTTTATAATCTTATAATAATAAAAGTATATATATAATTATTATATAGTATTATTATTATAATAATATATATATAACTAAACTTTATAATAATTATAACTTTCATGATAATGTTTAAACTTTTATGCAAAATCTTGAGAAATATATTTTTTTCCAATGCAGCTGGCAAACAGACATGGACGTCTTAGATGCCTTAAGGCAAATGCTGCACAGACGTTACTCACTTTGCATTACCCAGGTGGCGCGTGTCACTTGAAGATAAGCCACGGACGCGGAGTAACAATGCCCCCGCAACGCTCTACGATCCTATTAGACCGGGACCTACGGTTTAAGTGGATTCGAACCACTACACGCATCCATGGCACCGCCGGGACTCGAACCCGAAACCTGTGGTACCGAGCGCCAGAGCGTTAGCCACTCGGCCATTCAGGCCCCATCTTGAGAAATATGGTGAACAATATTTCTAAATGTCTTAAGAAATATGGTGAACAATATTTCTAAATGTCTTGAGAAATATAGCGAACAAAATTTCTTTTATCCACCTGAACCTTTAACTTTAAAATTTAAGCTTGTTTTGCGTATAAAAAATATGTAAGTAATGAAAGGGATTGAAAATTTTGCGATATTTCTGTTAATAATGCGCCAATGAAAGGGGCTATGGGGCATCATTTAGTCCATACAATAATGTGCAAACTACATGCAAAATCTTGAAAAATATGACGGACAACATTTCTAAATTCTATATTTTTTCTTTATTTAGCGGAACAACAAAATCATTTTCTTTTTTCTCTTCAATTTAGAAATTTAATTATGTTTTCGTATATCAAAAAATGTAAGTAATTCGAGGAGATTAAGATTTTTAAATCTTAAATTTTGACATAATTATTTTCCTTTCCCCTTACACCTTGTTTACTTGATTGAACTAAAAAAACAAGTACATTAACTATTTTACAATTATTATTTATTTGAAAACTAACGTTAATGAAGCAAATTAGTTAAGAAAGTTCTTTCTGTTTAATCAGACTTTTTCTTAAAAATTCTGACATTTTTCTTCAACAGCCTATGAGAAAATAATTGGTTCAACTTTAGTTGAATAAACGAAGCAATACGATATAAATATACGATGTAATACGACTAAGCGAAATAAGATATTTTCTCATTAATTAAAATAATTATCTGGAATGGAAAAAGTTATTTTATTATTTTAGGACTGACTATGACCAATAACAGATAATTACATTTAATTTTTATGAACTTTATTATATTTTTGAAAGTGTTTTTTATTCTCATTGAAATCGCCGTTGAAATTGAAAGTAAGAAGTTAAATTGTTTATTTTTAGATGGTCTCAGGACTGATGTTCCCCGAGGATTGGTCGATTGCTTAAGAGCAGGTCTTCTCATACCGTTGGGCATGAGTGTCTTACTGTGCCAACGTATGCCTCGATGCTCACTAGTAGAAACAGCCTTTCTGCTGCTGGTAACAGTATCCACTGTTAATATACTCACATCTGTCATAAACGATGCACCTCTTCTGCCAGAACATAATGAAATAGCGAATGGAGAGACAGGTAATGGCTATTCTTTTAATTCCGAGAACAATCACGTGGTCCTAGATAGTCCCCAATGCATCATCTTTGGGCTTTTCATAATATGGTTCGCAAGCTTTACCATTAACAAGGACCAACCTTTCTGAGTGGAGCTCTGTCTTCTGCTCGAGAAGGTGTAGCTCTGATCGATGCATGCCCAATGGTCTATGCACCTGTTCGTCATTACGTTCTCAATGTTCTCTGGGTGACCGTCAATCTAATGTGCATTATTTTGACGGGAATTCATCTCCGTAAATTGTATCGAGATTTGACAAAATCCAACCTGGAAGCTTTGAGAATCGCTGGATTAGTCACTACTATGATTTCTGTAAGATCAGAAGAGAACTGTGTGAATCCCGACAGATCAGAGCTACATCGACCGATTGGAGAAAGAAGGTATACGTAAGAGTGAAGATGTTCGTTGTACTTTTGGTTGCATACGTTGTCTTTTGGGGACCACTCTTCACTGTCATTCTGATTCAACCAGGAGTCAACGGCCCGTCGACTGCTTACGAGATGTCTCTGCACGTCGCATTTGCCCACACTTTCGTCAATCCTACTTTGATATTGGTTCTTCATAAGGAACTGAGACATGCGTCCTCCAATGCTAGCTGCTGCTACACTTTGTGCAACTCGCAAGAGCCAGATATGCCTTTTGAACCAAGTCCAGCAGCCAGCAGACTGAATAGAAGCTACCTGTAAGTATTTAAAAAATAAATATAATTTTAGTATTTTAATTAGTAAGAAAATCATTAGAAGATAAATTGAGGTAAGCTATTTTGGAATTTTATAATTAGCTCTAAACAAAACTTCTATTATTTAAAAAGAAACTAAATTTACGGTAACTTTTTTTATTTATATTTTAAAAAAATTTTAAATGAAGCTGTTTTTATTACTTACATTATTTTTATATTTTTACATTCGATTTTTTTCAGTCTATGATTGAAAAATTAAAATTTGGCTCTGTTCATTTTTTTATTCATTTTTAATCAATTTTTCAGTTAATTTATATACAAGAATATCCTTTAAAAGAAATAATAATACTGCAACAAAACGTTAGGTTACCAATCTAAAATTAAGTTTTGGTGCTTCCCCAATGCTACCCTACCAACCCTACTTTTATATAACCATTACGAAATGCAAAATTAAAAAATAAAATCCGAAATACCATGCTTGGAAAGGATTTGGTAAATATTCAGAACAAAATAGTTACATATTTTATTAGAGTAGAAATGCCATTCAGCATTGTCAGTATGTAAAATTTTGGATATCAAAAAATATTAATTCAAGCAACTGTCAATATATTGCTTATTATTTTATTAATGTTCTGGGATCATAAAGATGACTTTTATAAAAAGTTTAAATATTCATTAATTTTTGTAAATGCCACAACTTTGTGAAATAGTACATTGTTGCACTAAAGGATTAATCTTATTAAATAAAACTTTAGGTGGAAACTTGCACTGGTTTCAATAGATTATAAAAAAAACACAAAATAGCTCGTTCATAAGAAGCCAATGAATACGAAATTTGTGTATCTTGTTAAATAAAAGATACTGAATAAAACTGTGATGTGCCAAGTAGTGAAACTGCACTCGGAATTCGTAATGTGCAAGTAGCATAAAAAATATGATCAAAAAGTAAGACTATAAGTTTCGTTGTGATAATCAGATAAGAAATTTGAAATAACCAATTTCTAATAATGACTTCTAGGCAAAATTATCAAGAAATACAGCAATGATAGATGCATTAAAGGCAGATAAAAAATTAGACAGGGATGGCACAATGGTTAACTATAAGTTATTCTGCGGTTCACAGACTTTGGAAAAACTCCAAACCACCAATTTGACAACTTGAATATTTAAGCGAGGACAACCAAGAATTACGTCCAATGCCAATGACTAACATTTACTATTACAAGATTAACTGAAAGCTTTAACTCACCTAATTTTTATATGGCTGGTGTCACCGAAGAGATGGTGCCAACATCCACTGTACACAGAATGCTTCATGAAGGGGTTTGCACGTGATGAAAGGTTTCGTAATTCGTGTGCCACTTACTTTGTGGCTTAATAGAGAGCCCTTCGAGAGTATGCCAACATTTTAATGGACGTCAGATAAACGAACAGCTGTTTTCTTAACAACTGAGTCCATGTTTAGCTAGCTAAGCGGCAACAGGAGTTGCTTGATCCTAGAGCCCGTTGCCCTTCATTAAAAATCCGTGTAAGGGATTCATAGCGAGGAGAAAGTACCTGTGTGCGGTGTGTATCTTTTCGACTGGACACACAGAACTCAGTGTGTTTCCACGTAGAACCGTTACTGTTCGTGTCTATAGAGATAGTATTTTTTATGTTTATGTGAGCTTTTATCTTGATGCAATAGGTGATAATTTAATTTAATAGATAATACTACACCACACAGAGCTCATATTGCAGAAAATTGTCTCCAGCAGCAAATAATTGAGTACTAGGCATTGCCAATCTAAATCTTATTAAACATGATAGGAATGTTTCATGAAACATGTTCTTGTTCTTTATCCTTCTCCTTAGATCTTCGCCACGCGTAGAAAGTCTTTGGAAAAGAAATAGCTTCCCCTTTTATAGACCACATAAACGACAGCATACATATTGATATATGTGCTGTATTCTTCTAAGTTATCACTCATATTGAAAATACATTTGTTACATAACACCAACCCAAGTATGAAATTTGTCAATTCCATGCATGTGTTTATTTCTGAAATATTGTAATTGTCTGGTAATATGTTTTCATTTTACCACATCTTACCATTGATTTCGAATCAGTTTCATTAAAATTCACATGTAACTCATTAAATAATTAATATTTTTTGTAATTTATGGAAACCAGTGTATTTTTATATAAAACGGATTTTATTTTGATTGGTTAATGAAATCTCCCTGCTCAGAAAAAAAATATTATGAGGTAGAAAGGTCGTTTAATTAGCGTCAATCTGCTAACACCACAAGAAATCAAAAAAGAAATATACCAATTAGAAAGTTATTTAAAAAGTAACAGCTTTTTGTTTGTTTTTCATGTTTGTATTATGACTTTTGTATAGGAAGTCATTGCAGTTGTTATTCATCAATACAATAAATTTTTTATTTTTATTTGAAATTTTTGAAGATGTAAAAATTTTCGTATTATTAGTAATGAAAAAAGTGCCTTGTTTAGCGAGTTTTAATATATTCAGAATACTAATATTTATTATTAGTTTTTTAAAAAAAAATAGATTATTAAATGCTAAAAAAAAAATATTAATTTGTTATTGCATTTGAGGTTTTTATAAATGATATAAATTTTTTTAAATGTTTTTAAATGGTATAAATTGTATTATGTTTGAGGTATTTAAGGATTTAAAATTCACGCTTGCATTTAAATCAACTAAATAGTTTGGGAAAAATTAAAATATTTATGAGGATTTTTAATAACATTTTCGTTAATGTAACTATGAAATGACGACATCTATATCCATTTAAATGGAAAAAAATGAAATAATGTTGGTTTTAAGACCAACATTATTTTTCAAAAATCCACCACATTAAAAAACTGCTCATGCGACCTTTTAAACTAAATGATGATTTTTTACTTTTTTTTTTTATTTTTTGTTAAATCTTGAAATCTTCTGTTAATTAGCTAATAATCAGTTTGTTATCTATGTACAGATATTCATTTTTTTTTTTAATTTGTGATTTTTGCGATAAAGTCACATGAATAAGAATTGTCCTTTCAACATCATGAAACTCATTGTTTTAATTTCGGAAAAGAGCCTCCTTAGCGCTAAGAAAATCAATTTCCAAAACAAACTTTTTGTTTAATGAAATGGTAATAAATTTTCTTGGTTTGCGGCTTTTCGATAAGAGATCATGAGGAACTATTACTTGTTTACGAAAAATCATTTACATCGAAATAGCCCCAATCTTTAAAGAATTTTCTTGCTTATGCAAAGCCATTGTAATGTTTGCAATAATGTGCATTTCCTCGGTGACTTGAACAACGATCAAACGACGCAAACAAGCGAGATAACACAAAAATACTTTTTTTATACGTATTTAAGTAAAATTTGCAAGAATAAATAACGTCTTCTCATCATTAACATGAACTGGATTCTATTGTATTTAATCTTTAAATGATTTTAAACATTCGTACCTCAAACATTTAAATATCAGTTAAAGATTTATTTGTAAAATTCTGTAAATTTGGAGGAAAATCAATCGTTTCTATTAACTTATCTGGTACTTTAAATCATTTTCTTTCTATTGAAAGATGCATTTTAATATTTAAATTCATAAGTTTTTAAAAAATTTTGTACGTTTTTTTCTTAATTCTAAGCATTTTTTCTTTTTAAATTAATATTTTTTATACTTACATATTACAGTATTGTGTCAGTTTTTCACAAAATTTGAAAAATACGTAACTATGAATATATTTTTTATTTTTTCACAACAATAATATTTCTGTTATTTACATATAAATATTGCAGAGTCATTACTCATGTACAAAAAATCATTACATGAAAATTGAATATTTATGTTTAATAAGCTTAATTTTACTTTTCTATCATTGATTTTCGAGTTTTCAATGATCCTACATTTTAATAGTGAATTTTTGTTCATATAAAAGTATATAGTTGACCGATTTAGTAATTAAATTGTAAATTTAGTTCTAGTTTTGAATCATGTAACTTTATTTCCGTTTAGTTACAGCAATGAAATTGTAACTTTCGAAATCCTTTATGCAATAATCGAAGATATCAAATATATTTAGTATAGTTATTTTCACGTTTAATTGAAACTCAAATTTATCCAACATGACGTTTTGTCAAAATCCCCAAATATTTTATAACTTCTATAGAGAAAAACATCGAAAAATTAAAAACAATAATATAATTTTAAATTCAAAACTGTGTCTATTTTAAATAAAATATATAATTTTATATTAATTAAAAAGATTTGTAGTAAATCTTTATAACTTTCCAAAAAGGGTTTAATTTCCATCCAAACTATTTTCATTCACTTAATTTTCCATAGATTTAAGTAAAATATATTGCAAATTTTTATTTAAATTTTATTAATTTTAATGGTTAATAAATAAAGCATTAATAAGCATATTATAATTTTAAAATATTTTATCGAAACTCAACTCTTACTGATTATTTATTTATTAACTTAATGCGAGCATTCAGTTTTAATATTTATTTTTTATGTGATGATTATAATAATTATTATATTTAAAATTTTATTTATTTTAAAAATTTTCCATTATTTCTTATTTCTTCACTTTTTAATTAAATTTATTTGGTTTTATTCCTTGAATTATAAAGTCTTACAATTTAATCAGTAATAAAATTAAATTACAATGCACAACATATAAGCTATACATAAGCATTTTGGTAGAAAGTAATTACCTATTAAATCTATAATTCTAGATAAATAGAAGAAAACTGAAAATTTAGAGTAAAACAAAAAGTTTATAATCAATTTAAAACTTTACCTTTTATTTTTGAATATCTATTATTGTAAACGTATTACCCATGGTTTGAAATTTACGATAAAATAATGCTAATAAAAAGACTGGAATAGTTTTTAAAAGATAAATCATTCAAAATAAATTTTTCTGTATACAAAACTTCTCTTAAATACTTTTTTTTAATATCTTGTATTATGAAAGTAATAAATTCAAATTTATCACTCTTTTTTCATTTTATTACTTTTTCTGTTGTTTCAGGCATTATATATTCATGCATCGTTACTGGTTAGGAATATCTTTTGGAATCTGGTTTAGGAATATCTTAAATAAGTTTAAAAAATATGAAAAGTACTGATATAAATATGAAATATCGCTATTTATTTTATGAATTAGTTTATATTCGATTTTTTCCAAATCTTCTTATCTTTCCTATCCCCATTTTTATCTTTTCAAAGGGAAAAATTCATTTTCCTTTCTAATTTTATTTAATGGAGTATTGATAGTAAGCAAATTTAATTTAGTTAATGGATTAGTTAAATTGCTACTAAAATCATGAATAATTGATAGTGCGGTCGTTTTTTATATGCTTTTATCTATTCCGCCATCTTTACAACTTGAACACGGGTTCTGTTCTGAACATTTCAAGCCGATGCTAATGCCACCTATGCTGAAACTAATGATTAAAAATGGAGGAGATGCACATAAAAATGTTTTAAGTCACCAATTCTCTTGATTTTTTTGCAACACATTTAGCACAACGCACTACAGCAGGTAGAGAGCATACGCAGGGTAATATTCCGAAACAGAGGTTCTAAATAAATGCATCAACCGAATGTTACTCAGGGGAATACACACACAAAAGAATGTTTTCTATTTAGTGTAGAATTGTAGAAACGCGTTCAGATGTAGCATCGAGATGTTTTCCTGTAAACATCAAATTACATTTTAAAAGATTTCAGGATCATTTTTAAATTAAAACCCATTCTCTTATACAAACTAAGTATCTCAATATAATATATATTTTTTTTTAATAATAAGTAAGTACCTTCTATTATTAAAAAACACTTATAGAATTGTGGAAACACGTTCAGATGTAACGTTCATAAAAACGTTAAATTACATTTAAAAGATTTCAGTTTAATTTTTAAATTATAACCCACTTTCTTATACAAACTAAATGTCAATATAATATATTTATTGTTAATAATTAGTAAGTACCTTCTATTAGTAAAAAAAACACTTATAGAATTGTAGAAACATGTTCAGATTTAAGATCAAAATGTCTTCATAAAAACGTTAAATTACGCTTAAAAGATTTCAGTTTAATTTTTAAATTATAACTCACTTTCTTATAAAAACTAAATATGTCAATATAATACATATTTATAGTTAAAACTACGTTGTCATTTTTTTTGTAAATGAATAGAAATTTAATGGTTTTAAAAAGAATTTTTATAAAAATATTTTTTTCTGGAAAAAAAGTATGAATTAAAATCCTCCAATAAAACAAAATAAATAAAAATTACTAACAGCAAAGCAGTACACAAAAACTGATGAGATTATAAAACAAGTAATACTGTTACAAATTTGCAAAGATGCTTCAATTAATACTGACGTAATGAATACATGTATTTCCTATGTAACAAAAATTTCTGATTTATATTCATAATTTATAGCTATCAAAAAATTAAATAGCAAATAAGGAACTATAGGCGTTGTAACAGTGAAAAATATGTATACACTTTGTATTGAATTTTCCATCATTACAGCATTTAGATTTAGTCATTATTCTGTAGTATATCTTGCCTAATTATTATTATGATATAACAATGCACTTAAAAGGTTTTATATTTAACATGACAAAATGATTTCATTGTTAAATTTAATCTATCAATTTTTGCAGTATATTTTTAGTTGATTTTGTATGTCTTATAATTTTGATCAACTTAACTAGTTTTAATTCCCATTTATTTTATCTAAAATCTGTTATATCATTTATCATCACTAAATATGAAAAAATCATATGAGATTTATTACAAATTTTTACTTATCTTATTATACAAATTCTCATAAATATACACGAAAAATTTTTTTCTCGATTTTTTTCGTAACATAATAAATACGCATAGACACAAAAAGTAAATTTTAAATTAGTTCCTTCAAAATCACAAAATCTCAAATGAATTAATCAGGTATTCTCTCATTTTTATTCAACCATTCAAACCAAAGCTGTCCCCTGTCATTTAAAAGCAAACCCACCAAATAAAATTTATTTATTTATTCATTGTTAGAAATAAAAATATAAAAAAATGAAAAAACAATTTTCCAAAATAATTTTTAAATAAACGGAAAACGCTTTTATAGTCGCAGACTGATTTTCTTCTAATCAGCAAAATTAATTTCGTCCTTTTTAGCCCATATGAATGTAATTAATTAATTTCATGTAAATACAAAATACATAAAAATATCACTGTTTGCCATCAGCTTGATGATTTTGTTTTTCGTTTATCAGGAAAATATTAAATATCTTTAAAAATCCGTATTTTTTTTCATTTAAACTGTTTATTAACTTGCTAATTGCTTTTAATATCAAATAAGGAATTGTATACATGAACTTTCAAAAGTAAATAGAGTTTTTGTTATAAACTAAACAAAAGCATGAAAATAAATATCTAATAATATTTATAAAAACTATTCGAACTACTTTAATTACTGAAATTAACATTGTTTTCGAATTCTTATTATTAAGTTATAAACTACACCACAATCATTATTTATATTTCATTTTTTTCTTATTTAGTATCATCAACTTAATGAACTACCAGTATTCTGATGAATTTGATCTTCAGTTAAAGATTAATATATTTTTAATGAGTTGCTTCAGATTTTTGAATTTCTTTTGAACTCATTAGTGGTAGAGAAAACCCAAAAAGAATATACATAATTAGTTATAGTTCAAAAGACAATTTATTGTAGTTCAACATATTAAAGTGCTGCCCATACGCTCATTAAAATTAAAAAGAATATTAAATATTTAATATGATTATTTTTCCAGGAATACTTTATGAAATTGAATCTTATTTAGATATGAAGAACATTTTTGTTTCTTCTTTGTGAGCTTATATTTTTTATTTCAATTGATTAATTGATTTGTTAAAAGTATGTGTTTTTCTCAAATTTAATTTCTTAAAAGTTGTTTTTTAGTTTTAATTACAAATAAAATTTCTGGAAATTTTTAAGTGACAATAGTGCAAACACTCGCAACTGTAATGTTATTTTTCATATTAAATTTTTAGTAATTAAAGTCTAGTTAAAAGGTCATTTATTTTTTTATAATTTTATGTATAAGTTATAGTAATTAAATGCTAAAACTTTTAACTGATTAAAATTAGTTTCATTACTATGTGTTTATCATTTTTTAATAATGCATCATTTTATTAATTTTCAATCATTTCTGAATTTTTAAATACTTCTCAAGGACATTGTTAGAAATGTAAAAATGCTTAATTATTTTATTTCTGTTAACGGATTTTTAAGTAAATAATTTAGTTCCGATTTTTACTTATTATAAGAGTATAGTATAAGATAGTATACATATAGTATCTCTAGTATAAGATTATATTAGAGAGAACAACCTATACATTATTTTGATTTATTTTATTTGTAACAAAATGTCAGAGGCATTTGATGATATTACAGAAACTTGTCATCATCAATTCTTACATCTATCAAAATATAACTGGATAAATGTCTAAAGGATTTTTGTGACTTTTATATTTAAAATGTTTGACAAAACTAAATTGTGTAAAAGTGAGCTGGTTGTTTTACATTTTTAATTATTTATTTTCTAGTTGCAATGATAACATTCAAAAAACCAAAATATCAATTTTTTAAACTAAATATTTGTTTCTGTGTTTAATTTATTAATCTCTCTTTTCTGTATAAAAAAATAGTATTCGTTTTTATTAGTCATGATATTTGATAGCAAACAAAAAAAAAATCACGAAAATAAACATTTGTTAAAATACAGAAAAATAAAAATATTGGCTTCCAATGAGAAAATTTTAAACATTAAAAACATATTTATAAAAAAGAAATTCAAACTTTTTTTCTAGTGCTTGCTTTCAACGGCAAAATAAACAGATAAGCTAATTCGAATTTGAAGAATTTGAAGCCAGCAAAAGAAAGATTCTTAAAACAGATTCTTTATTTTTAAGGGAAGTAAAATGTTTTTCATGATTGGAAAAGTAATATGAGGGGTTAAACTCGAGATTAAAAAACCATTAAAAACAAGTATGCAAATGATATACTTTTTCCGTAAAATGATACCCAAATGGTAGTTGCAATCATTCAAAGTTAAAAATCTCGCAATGGAACGTTGAGAGAAGCATCCAAACTCGGATAAGAAATGCTTAAAATTAGTTTTGTAAAACGATATTCACTTCATTAATCTCAAAGAAAGAAACGCCAGTGAAATGAAGAAGTCAAGAGAAATTTTCTCAACTAGAAAACAAGAAAGAGAGCATTCACAGCGAAGAAAATTTTTTCATAAACAAACTAGACACTTTGCAATTTGAAATCCAATTATCAGAGCAGTGAAAGCATCAAAGAAAAAACTCCCAGGAAATAGAATCCAGAACTCTGTTTCTTGCCTTTACAGTGTAGCTGAAATTAAACCCCATTTTTCGAGCTACTTTTTTTAATATAGTCTTGTCTCGTAATCGATCAGTTCTTTAAAACATGTCCCTCCTTAATTATTAATGTTTGTCCGTTATAAAATATCAATGTGTCTTTTATAAATTCAACTCTATAAAATGTGTCCTTTTATAAATTTATGAACACTTTTTCCGCGTACCTCTTTGAATATAGAGTCTCTCGCAATTCATCAGTTCTATAAAATGTATCTTTTATAAATTATCATTGTTTCCCTTGTAAATTATTACGTATCCTTTATAAATTCAATTTTTAAAAAAATGTGTCCTTTTATAGAATCATAAGTACTTTTAGCGTACCTCTTTGAGATATAGAGTTTTGTGTCTCGCAATTCATAAATTCTATAAAATGTATCTTTTATAAATTATCATTATTTCCTTTGTAAATTATCACGTATCCTTTATAAATACAATTCTATAAATGTATCTTTTATAAATTACCATTGTTTCCTTTGAAAATTATCGCGTATCCTTTTTAAATACAATTCTATGAAACGTGTCCTTTTATAAAATTATAAGCACTTTTCCGTGTACCTCTTTGAATATAGTCTCTCGCAAATTCATCTATTCTATTAAATGTATCTTCCATAAATTATCATTGTTTCCTTTGTAAATTATCCCGTATCATTTATAAATTCAACTCTATAAATTGTGTCCTTTTATAAATTTATAAGCTTACTTTCTCCGCGGCGTACCTCTTTGAATGAATCTTGTGTCTCGCAATTCATCAATTCTATAAAATATGTCATTTTTGATATGGTAAAATGTTTATGAAAAATGAGTTTTATAAATGTACAGTTTGAAATTATCAATAACTGTTTTAATAAATTAAAAACTTGATTAATAAAACTACTAGAAAACAGTAAATCCTGCACGTATTTGCCATCTCCATTACATAAAAAGACAAGAGCCTTTCAGTTGCCTTAATTTTTTAATAGCGTGGGTTTCATTTAAATTTGTTATTACAAATGGCAGATTAGTCCTAAATAGTTTTGCAAAGTGAAGTCTGAGTGAAATCACACTGTTTATTCTATTTAAACATTAGAAATGCTTCGGAAACAATGTTGACCAGCAAATATGCCTAGCACAGCCACATCATTGAAAGCGATATACTTTACCTCAGCCTATGCTTTCCTTAATCCAATCTAAACGAAACTGTAGCTGCAATTTATTTTACAGAGCAGACTTGGAGTTTGAAAACAGATTGATTGGTAATTTATGAATGTTTAACTAAAAGGTGAGAAACTATGTGTTTAAAGTCAAAATTACCTCTAATTAAGTGCATTTGAGCATGCAAACCAGAAATACTTTAAAGTCACGCGGTAAGCTCCCGTGATCGGCACTCGGTAGTAAAGCACGGATAGTGATAGGGCCCAAACAGAATGCAGTTTCTATTTTAATATAGAATTGCATTGTTATACGCATGCTACGCTCTATCATATTTAATATAAAATTGTATTCTACGTAGTTTTATTATAAACAACATTCTTTTTAAAATTACAATGTCTCAATTTCTTTCATTTGACATTTGCAGATTGGTTTATATATATATATATATATATGAACAAGTTGAAAATGGCATTTCAAACTCATGCACAATTCATAAAAAGATATTCATAATTCATATCCAATTCATTCATACAATTCATTCATACTCAAATTCGTAACTTCGAAGATGACTCGATTTGTCTTTGCTCATTTATTTACCTAAATATTTTCTCAGCTATGTAGTCAATAACTAAGTATTCCGAAAATTAATGAAAATTATGACGTGCCTTTTATGTTATACACAATAGTTTTTATGTTTTAATTTATTATTTTAACATGTTAATTTACATATATTATCGCCATTATTTGGAAATTAATAAAAGACTTCACTAGCTGTCTCTGTCTCATACTTTTCACAGACGATTTACTACAACGATTCTCTAAATAAAATAAGACGTTCGCTTGTCACCTTTGGGGAGCTTAGAAGGAGCTTTTACTATTAGTTGTGTAGCCAGAAATGAGACAGTAGGCTTCAGATTTAAAATAAATGGAAACATTCGTGCACTTTTGGGTGTTTTAAATCAATCCTGAGAATAAGTTATAAACTTTTTCAGATGGGAAAATTAAATAAACAATAATAATAAAAGCTTATGTCACTTATTTTTATATTGCAGAAATTCCTTTATTTTTGATACATTTTTGCTTATTCGACGTCATCTACAGTAGATAAGGTAACTTAAACCTGTACTAAAATTGATTACCTCAAATTTAATAATATTTGAAAGCTCACTAGTGTCATCCACTATGTTCAAAATATATTTTGAATCCCTGAGTGATGAATCAAAAGTAGCTTTTATGAACGATTGAAATTCTGAACAAAGACATATAGGGAGAGTGTGAGCGCCAATAGAAGCGAGCTGAATGTTAGCGCACAGCATACAGCATCCAGAAACTTTCTGCCATTTAGCACTGCATCATCATTTGCCATGAAAATATGATTCAGGAGTCCAGTAAGAGCCTCTAGCCTTCAAAGGTTTCATGCTGAGGATTTTTCCGAGCTCCAGTATCTTGTTTCTATATAATAAAATTATAAAAGCAGTTATAAAGAAACAAAAGTTTATACATTGACAAAAGTGTTACGCAAATCTTACTAAACATATTTTAGTAGTAATTCGATATTTCGGAACAAAACAAAAATGTTAGTTAAGGTTTGTGTCAAATAAAATGTTAGAAGAACGCTCTTGGGACGTTAGTCAAAGACTGGGGAATTTTTATTAATGATAATCACAAGAACAAGGTTATTTATTGTAATATAATAAGATTTGGAAGAGATACTCGTTTCCTCTTTAAGGGCTAAAGAAGGGCTTAAAATAGGTACCCATCGATTTCAACATGAATATATGACACATTTTTGTATGCTGTTACTGGCTTACCACTTCATATGCTTAAAGCGTTGGCTTTCTCATATAGTTGACAGGGATTTGCTCTTTTGTAGTCACAATTATTCCATGTAAAACATTAATTCTCCCAAAATAAGACAGGTCCAGTGTAAAATAGCTTCTGCCATTGAATCACAGCTTGCCCCTGCCAGGGTCGTTGAGCGACACTTGCAGATAAAATTGATACCTTACGTTATATTTAAAGTAATCTATAGAGGTCATTATCTCACAATTCAAAATGTAAATAAACTGAATATAGTGCCTGTGCCAGAGATTTTGAAGGTTGCTGTTTTTTTTGTATTCTACTGAGTTAGTCAATAAATATATTGTGCTGTCGCTTATTAGATGACATTTGCAGAATGAAATGTGAAATAAATTAAATGGTATTTACCTATTGTGCCAATTAATGTCTGCAACAGTGAACACTGGTCAAAGGGAATCCAGTAAAACAAAGAGGCTGTGAGTAAATTGGAGAAGAGTGCTGAGCAGCATTTGTTGTGCAAGTTACTTCGGGGTCAATATAATAAAGTAAGTACTTAGTAAATAATAATTTAATACCTTAAAATAATATCTTAGTTCTGACCTTAACACAGTTTTGCAAGGGGTCAGCGCTGATATGAGTGTTAAAGTAGCTTTCACATCACAATTAGGCATGAAATGGTACCTTTGGCGATAGACAATGGATCTCATCATATTTGCGAGAGAGAATTTGGGGTCAATGCCTGATGGATGTTTACTTTCATTTAAAGAAACAAAGTAGAGCAGCAAGAGGTGAATATCAATAAAAGGTTTCAGTTGCATATTTCAAATGGTGCTCTTGGTTCTTTTATGGAAAAGAATAACTCTGAAAACTCGTCATTAGGAGGAAACATTTAGCACACATTGCTGGGATGATGCCAGCAAGACGGAACATCATTCACAATGCAGATTTCCACCGTCATGGCTTCAACACATGGGTGTCAAGTAATGAATCATCCTAAGACAGACGCTCATAATCCAGCCAGTGGTGGTCAGCTGTCACAAAACGTAGCAGATGACACATTGATGAGTCATTGAGCTTAATCAGCACATTCTGTAACTGCCCTGTAATGTAGTTTCAATAGAAAATTGCTTTGTACTGATAAAATTATGAAAGTCATTATTAGTATTAACATTTTGCAATTATGTTAGCTGTTATTTTGCACTTGTATATAAAAATTTTACTGTGCTTATAGCTGTTTGTCTGATTTATTAAAATATTGAAATTTGGTCACTTAAACACCCATAATACTTAATGCTTTTTTAAATGATATTTTCTGTTGCTTTCACACACATCACACATATAATATTTTATTCGTAGATATGCTTGTATCTGTATTGTCAAAGTGTAGTTGTTATACTGTGGAAATGCTTCTTATTAATATAACATTATTTGTATGTAAAATATTTAATATTTCATTTGTTATTCATAATATCTGATTAGAGGAAATTAAAATAATGTTAAATTTACAATTACTTTAATTGGTGTTCACAGCGCGCAAGAGCAGTGGATTTGGACCACTGGCCAGCAAGATTTAAGGGGATCAATATATTTAAAATTTGAAACTTAAATGAATGTCTGAATCTGTATAAACATGCAGTAATAGAGCTGTGCTCAGCTTTTTCAAACAGAAAATCACAAATGTGGGAAGAATGGAGAAAAGCAGAAGGTGTTTTCTGCCTGCTGAAGAACCAAAACCATTTGACGTGTCGGTGTCTGGGGCCCAGCCTATCGGAATATATTTTCCCTTTTGCCTTAGAGGACATTTAACTGTTCTCTATTGTAGAACATGTCACAGTTAAACATACTCAGTTAATGTGTAATAAATCCTGTTCTTAATGTCCTTACAAAAAGGGGAACTACAGGTCCATGCTTAGTCATCTGCTTGCTCGAAATGGTCAGCGTGGATGAACCAAAAAGCTTCATCTATGTTAGGCTTCCAGCATCCGGGACATATGCCTTGCGGGGGTATACTATCTTAGTATTACTAGAGGATACAAGGGAATAGTTCGAGCTTTCTGCCGATATCATTCTTTTTTCCAAATTGCGGTATCAAAAAGGGGGTGTATAGAGTGCAGTTTGTTTCCTGAAGCTGATAAAGCATCTGCAGTGATGGCCGGTGGCAGCAAATATCTCTCATGTTAAATGGGCCAGGCTCAAACTTTGGGGCCCAGGGCAGATGTGAACAGAATGAAACTGTAAAAACTTATTTTGTGTTAAAATACCAAACTTCTTTGTAAATTATGGAGTGGCAGAAATTGAATAAAACTCCATTTTAGTTGTAATGCCAGGCTTAAACTTGTAGCAGAGGTAATAGAAAATAAATTATAAAACCTATCTTGGTTTAAATGCCAGGCTTAACTTTTGTAGCAGAAATAAATATAAAAAATTATTTTGGCTCAGTTGTAGTTAAATCCCATGAAATAAGTTTCAGAATATTAGACAGGGAAAAACAAATAAAATAACTTCTTGAAAATAATTTGTGAATTCATGGGAGCACTTAAACGTGCGGGGCACCAGCCTCAGCCGGGTTCAAATTTCTTCTTTTGAAAATTTTACTTTTACATAAAACTTAAATCCACACTGCAACTTGCTACTTAAGCCTAGGTATGGAGACGAAAATTGGGGAATGTCATTCCCTTCACAGCACCCAATAACCAGCATTTCACGTCTCTTGTCGCCATGCCGCGGGTCTTTTACACAAATCTGGTTACTATCATTTTGGTGTGGTCCTAAATTTGCACCTGCATTCAGTTTCAATCTCGCACACTTGCCTAACAGTGGTCTTCATGAAAAATAAAGCCATTTCCAGGAAAAAGCAGTTTTGCACAGCACGAGCAAGATAGCCATGTTGGTTCGAGACCAGTTTTTTATTACAAAAAGATCAAAATTTCCTCTTTCATTGTGATGAAAGTTTTATTGTTCGAATGATTCTATGAAATTTATCATTGTACTTCGTGCACAATATCAAAACCAAAATAGAGCATGTTCTTTTATGGCTTCCTTATTTAAAATGAGATCATACAGCTACGTTGAATGAGTTCATAACTTAACGATGCCAGAGGCAAAAAACATTAATGTCCACGAAAGACAAAGGATTATGCCAATGCTTAAGAAATCTTACCTCTTTTATTCTAGCTTCTTGCCCTAAAACTGGTTTTACCATCTCACTTGTTGGAAACAAGCAAAATACTGAGTCTTGCCTGCCGATGCCTGCTTGGCTGAAAGAAAAGTTCTTGGCAGGAAGATCAATGTTTGGTCAGTTAAAAAGCAACATTGAAAGATGTCTGTACTAACCGGTTTGTTGAAGCCAATATTAGCGTATTCTGCCAGATAGCCATGTAGTAGGCAGCATTAAAATGAATATTGAATAGCACAAATATTAAACACTGCTAACAGTAAATCAATGTAACAGTCTGAATTCTCAATAATGCAGATAAATTGTGTAATAAAGAAGTATTACTGAAAGGTTAAATATTCCTAAAATGTCTGTCACTCGCATAGCTATATAATTTTTATTTAGCTTTAACGAATTTAGTATTTTCATATTTTTATCTAAGACACACCACACGGTAACAAAGACAAAAAACAAAAAATTTTAGGATAAATTTTGTCTTGTTAAAAAATGTGTGAGGTGTGAAGGGAAAAATACTTAATTAAAATATGAAAATATAAATTCATTAAAATGTTTAAATAAAAATTATATATAATTTATGCGGGGATTGATGGACATTTTAGAGAATATTTAACCTTTCAATTGGTATAATATTCTCTTCTTATTCTTTTCTTTATTACAATTTATGCTGCATTATTGAATTCAAAAAGGGGAACTATTTTTATTGATTTAAAAATATCTTTCTGCCTGAATTTAGCAGTGGATAATAATTTATTAATAATCAATAAAACATTTTAATGAAACATCACAATTGCTACACTACTATTACAACATAAGCTTATCATAACAAGAATACGCTAATATTTTAACTTCAATAAAACCAGTTGGAATTTTTAGTCTTTCAATGTTACTTTTTCTTTGGTAAACATTGATCTTCCTATTTAAAGAACTTTTTCTTTTCAACTCAAAGCGAAACTGTCAAAAACAGATAAAGATTTCAAGTATTTTGTATTTCCAACAAAGATAAACAGTGAGATGGTAAATGTGAGATTTAGAGGCAAAGAAGACAGCGGAGGCAAAATGTAAGTCTCTTCACTTCATTACAGATAAAAGAGTAAAATTTCTTAAAGCATTTTAGCTCATATCAGGAAAAAAAGAACACTGTCTTTTCGATGGACATTTAATGTTTTTATATAGCATCGTTAAATTTATAGGCTCATTCCAAACATTGTATATGGTCTCATTTTAAATAATAAGAATACATAAAGAACTATCATATTTTGGTTTTGATTAAATATTGAGGCGACAGACGATGCGAAATTACAATGATAAATTTCATAGAAATCATTCAGACAATAAAAAGCTTTTCATCACGAAATGAGAAAGAAATTTTGATCTTTTTGTAATAAAAACTAGTTCATATTTCTCAACCAAAGAGGTATAACTTATCTTATGCATTAATGGAAAAACTTTATTAAGAACTTAAAACTGCTTTTCCACAAATGAGTTTATTTTCATAAATATTATATTAGAGCCAAAAATTCATGCAGATTACAAAGCAAATGCAGATTATAAATTCATTCAGATTACCAAAACAATCATGTAGATTTATTCAATAAAGATTACAACATATTTGACAAAAAGGCAGTAAATAAAAAACTAGTTATTTAGATGCTTTTTGTGAAGAATTAATTTTTTTATTCCCCTAATTTTCATCCTATCTAAACTTAAAATATAAGTTGCGAATTATTAGTTTTCGTTTATAATGAGATTTAAAAGTAAAATTTTCAAAGAAGTTTGAACTCACAAACAAATTTAGTGAAATAATTTGCGTTTAAAAAGTATACATAATTCACAAATTGTTTTTTTTTTTTTTTCTAGAAATTTATTTTATTTGTTTTATTTTGTCTAGCTAATTCTATTAAACTTATTTCATAAAAATTTAACTACAATAATTAAAATAAATTTTTATAATTTAATTTCTATACTTTACAAAAGTTTAAGCCTGGCATTTTAAGCTAAGATAGGTTTTTATAATTTAATTTCTGTACATCTCTATACTTTACAAAAAGTTTAAGCCTGGCATTTTAACCTAAAATAGGTTTTTTATAATTTAATTTCTGTACATCTCCATAATTTACAAAAGTTTGGTATTTTAACCTAAAATAAGTTTTTATAGTTTCATTTCTGTACATCTCTTACAGTTTACAAAAAGTTTGAGCCTGGCATTTTAACATGAAGATATTTGCCACTACACCGATACATCACGCAGATGCATAGCAGATTCAGCTTCCTTCAGAATAAACTACAGAAGGCCTCTAGACTACACCCACATTTTTGATACCACCACAATTTGGAAAACATACAAAAGGGTGGTATCGGCGAAGCTCGAACTATTCCCTTGTATCCTCTAGTAATTACTTACCGACCTAAGGTATATAGTAAGTATACCCACCATGGGGCTGGTGCGCCATTGATGATGACGATATATGTATATGTCCCAGATATATTATATACCCCTAACATAGACAGAGAAGCTTTTGGTTCATCCACGCTTGTTGCAGATTTCGAACCAAGCTTTATTTAGATGACTAAAGCGTAAGACACCATGCCGTTCTAGCTTTTGTAAAGGACGTTAAAAGAATAAATTACAACTAAAGCACAGGACCTATTATACACACACACAATTATTTCACAAGTATGTTTTTTCAGTTCGTTTAACTTTTTGTGTATGTTCTACAATAAGAAGTAGTTAAATGTCCTCTAAAACAAAAAAGGAAGAAACTCTATGTTCCACGACTAAGGCAGATTTAACTTGAATTTACCGGTACATCAAATAATTTTAGTTCTTCAGCAAATGGGCAAAAACATACTGCTTTTTCTCCATTCTTTATTTTACATTTATTTATTGATTTTCTGTTTGGAAAGAGCTGAATTTTGAGCTCCCTATTGTGCTGTTTATACAGATTCAGACATTCATTTAAGTTTCAAAATTTTGAAATATATTCTTTCTGATCCCCTTAAATCTTACAGCAAATGGATAAATCGAACAAATATTTTTTTTTTTTTTATACTTATGTATAAAGAATTAGTAATTTTTTATAATTAAAGTAATTGTATGAACAACATTATTTTAATTATTTCCTCCCTACTACTATTAATCAAGATATTATGGGCCATACTTTAACAAAAATGAAATATTAAAAATATTTTTACATACAAAAATAATGTTATATTAATAGAAACTTTTATTTCTTACAATTATAATAACTACACTTTGACCAAACAATACAGATACAAGCATAAATACTACGAATAAAATGATTATAATGTGTGATGGCTATAATAATGAAAGCAACAGGAAATATCATTTAAGAAAAAGTATTAGAAATTATTATGGAATTATCATTTAAGTATTAGAAATTTCCGAAAAAAATGTATTATTTTTTTAATAAATCACAAAATAGGATGTTCCACAATATAAGCAGTAAAATTTTTATATACAAATTTTAAAATGTAACAACATAATTACAAATGTTATACCTAATAGTATTTCCATAATTTTTTTATCAGTACAAAAACAATTTTCTATTGAAATTGAAACGTTTTGCCTACATTACAAGGACAGTTTATAGAATGCTTTCTAAATCGCTGATTAAACTCAATGACTCATCAATATTATTGACATCCATCATCCTATACGTTTTGTGACAACTGTTCCCACCCTTTATTGATAGGATTATGAATCTGTCTAAATGTAGGATAGTTCATTACTTTGACACTTATGTGTTGAAGCCATATTTTTGTCCAGTTAGATGTATTAATTGATGTTCCGTCTTGCTGAAAGCCATAAAAGCATCATCCCAGCAGCTCTATTTGTGTACTTAAATGATCCTCTAATATTTGCTGAGAGTTTTCAGAGTTATATTCTTTTCCATAAAAGACCAAGAACGTTTGGCTATTATATCCAAAACCGTCCCAAATACTTATTGATTATTCACCTTCTTGCCTTCTAAAAAGGTTTTGGTTTGTTTCTTAAATAAAAGTAAACTTGATATCCATCGGGTACATTTAAATTCGACTTTCTCTCCTTAAATATGATAAAGATCCATTTATTATCATAAGGTACCATTTCTTTTGCCTAATTCAGTTATGATTTTAAATATGGCTACTTTAACACTTTTTTTCAAACCTATCAGGGCTGCTGTGCAGCATTTACCAAAACCTAATGTTAAGATCAAGAACTAAGAAAAACAAGATCGAAGAATAGTATTTTTAAAATTATTAAATTATTATTTACTAAAGTACTTACTTTATTATAATTATTTAAGTACTTACTTTTTTAATAAATGCTGCTCAAACACCTCTTCGCCAATTTCCATACTCACAGCCTCTTTTTGACTTTTCGTTCCCTTTGAATACAATTGTTCTTCAAAAGGTTTATTAATTGAAAGTACAATAGGTAAATACCATTTAGTTTATTTGTGATTTCTTTGAATGTTAGGATCAATTTCGGTCTGCAAAATGTCATCTAATAAAGCAACACAATATATTTGTGTACTCAGACGATAGGAATACAAAAAAAAAACAACAACAATAAATCTCTAACTGAAACTTTATATTCAGTTTATTTACATTTTATGAGGCATATTGTAGAGATAGTAATATAGATTATTTTTAAAATATAACGTAAGGCTACATCAATTTTGTCTGCAATTTATTCGCTTTGAAAGTAGCATTACAATAGCAGGGCAGAATATTGATTCAATATAGCAGAAACAACATTTTGCCTGGATAGTAATATTTTTTGGGAAAATTTGAATATTTTATGGAATGGAGTATTAGCTGTTTCTTGAATAGGGTAAAATCCTGTCTTTCACTGCTGCATGAAACATATAAAAACGCTTTTAAATATGGTGGTAAAACATTAACAGCATGCCTGGTACATAAAGTAAATGGATGATAAGTATATTCGTGTTGAAAATCGATGGAACATAATTTTTAAGCCCTTCTGAAAGATACTTTTTCCTTTCCTTAAAAGAGCAATTATCTCTTCCAAATCTTATTATATTTCAATAGAAATATTTTTGTGTAACAATGATCTTGTGTTATCGTATAAGCTAATAAAGTTCCCATTCAACGACAACGTTATCCAAAAGAGCGTTAAACAACATTTTGTTTATTTTAAGAGCCTTAACAACATTTTTTTGTTTTGTTCGAAATATCGAATTACTACTAAAAAATATGTTTAGTAGAGATTTATGTACTTTTGTCAATTATTATAGAAAACTTTTTGTTTCTTACCACGTATTTTTATAATTTTGTATATAGAAACTAAGATACCTAGACTTCAAGAAAAACCGAAGATCTTGAAGAAATCCTCAAGCATTGGTAACCCTGAAAATAATTCTTATAGAATCTCTTACTAGTTTTCTTCCCTGAATCATGTTTTTCATTAATCCAAATATTGATGCAATTCTTTTCAATGGCAGGTTTTTCTGGATGCCATGCTTAGTATAATTCTGTCACGCCCCAGAGAGATCTTATTCAATTCCTTCTATTAGCTCACACTCTCCTATATATATCTTGTTCAAATTTTCAATCGTTCATAAAATACTTTTGATTCATCCACTCAAGTTCAAATATATTTTTTTTGAACTTGTAGTGGATGACACTGGATGTTAATACAATTTTTTTCAAATATTAATTCAGTTATTAAATTTAATTAATCAATTTTAGTTTTTTTAGATTTAAGTTGCATATATCTACCAATAGATGGCGTCAGATAAACTTAAAAAAATGTATGAAAATTATTTATAAAGGAATTTCTGCAATATAGTAAAAAAAAAAAATAGGAATTGACTTTAAAACTTTTTTTTTATATTATTTGTTTTATTTGATTAATTTTCCCTTATCTGAAAAGTTTTATAACTGATTCTCAAGGATTGATTTAAAATCTTAAAAATACCTTTTGAATGTTTCCATTTATTTTTTAAATCTGAAATTTTTGCAATCTCGTCCTTTGAAATCTCTGGCTTAATAAAATTGTAAAAACTCCTTCTAAAGCTCTAAAAGTGACAAAAGTCAGGCGATATTTATTTAGAAGAATCGTTAATAAGTAATCGTCTGTGAAGAATCATAATTCAAAAGACAAGACAATAATTAAAAGTCACTTTTTATTAATTTCCGAAATAATGGCGATAATATTATATGTAAATTATGTTAAAATAATAAATTAAAAACATAAAACTATTATTATTATAACATAAAATTATGTTATAATTTTCATTAATTTTCGGAATAATTTTTAATTATTGACTCATGCTTTTAGAAAATATTTAAATAAATAAATGAGCAAAACAAATTGAATCATCTCTACATGAATTGAATATGAATGAATTGTATGAATGAATTGAATATGAATTATGAATATCTTTTATGAATTGTGCATGAGTTTGAAATGCCATTTTCAACTTGTTCATATATATATATATATATAAACCAATCTGCAAATGTCAAATGAAAGAAATTGAGATATTGTAATTTAAAAAGAATGTTGTTTATAATAAAACTCGTAGAATACAATTTATATTAAATATGATAGAACGTAGTTTATAACAATGCAATTTATATTAAATAGAAACTGCATTCTGTTTGTTATACTATCCATTTTTAATACCAGTGTAATCACAAATTCTGTATTATTTAAATATTTCTGGTTTGATGCCTAAATGCACTTAATTAAATTAATTTTATTTAAACACATAGTTTCTCACCTTTTGTTAAACATTCATAAATTACCAATCAATATGTTTTCAAAATTTCAAGTCGTATGTAAAATAAATTGCAACTACAGTTTGTTTAGATTGATTAAGAAAGAATAAACAAGGTAAATATATCGTTTCAATAATATTGGCTGTGCTAGGCATATTGTAGTCAACATTGTTTCGAAGTAATTTCTAATGTTTAAATAGAATAAACAGTTTTTGTGATTTCATAGATTCCTTTTAAAAATATTTAGATAACTCTGCTATTTGCAATAACAAATTTAAATGAAATTATATATTAAAAATTAAGACAACTGAAACTCTTGTTTTTTTTTTATGTAATGGAGATGGCAATGTAAGGATTTACTGTTTTCTAGTAGTTTTATTAATCAGTTTTTAATTTATTAAAACAGTTATTGATAATTTCAAACTGTACATTTATAAAACTCATTTTTCATAAACATTTTACTCATATCAAAATGACATATTTTATAGAATTGATGAATTGCGAGACACAAGATTCTATATTCAAAGAGGTACGCCGCGGAGAAAGTGTTTATAAATTTATAAAAGGACACAATTTATAGAGTTGAATTTATAAATGATACGGGATAATTTACAAAGGAAACAATGATAATTTATGGAAGATACATTTAATAGAATAGATGAATTTGAGAGACTATATTCAAAGAGGTACACGGAAAAAGTGCTTATAATTTTATAAAAGGACACGTTTCATAGAATTGTATTTAAAAAGGATACGCGATAATTTTCAAAGGAAACAATGGTAATTTATAAAAGATACATTTATAGAATTGTATTTATAAAGGATACGTGATAATTTACAAAGGAAATAATGATAATTTATAAAAGATACATTTTATAGAATTTATGAATTGCGAGACACAAAACTCTATATTCAAAGAGGTACGCTAAAAAAGTACTTATGATTCTATAAAAGGACACATTTTTTTAAAATTGAATTTATAAAGGATACGTAATAATTTACAAGGGAAACAATGATAATTTATAAAAGATACATTTTATAGAACTGATGAATTGCGAGAGACTCTATATTCAAAGAGGTACGCGGAAAAAAGTGTTCATAAATTTATAAAAGGACACATTTATAGAGTTGAATTTATAAAAGACACATTGATATTTTATAACGGACAAACATTAATAATTAAGGAGGGACATGTTTTAAAAAGAACTGATCGATTACGAGAGACAAGACTATATTAAAAAAGTAGCTCGAAAATGGGGTTTAATTTCAGCTACACTGTAAAGGGCAAAGCAGAAACAGAGTTCTGATTCTATTTCCTGGGAGTTTTTTCTTTGATGTAATTTCACTGCTCTGATAATTGATTTCGGAATTGCAAGTGTCTAGTTTGTTTATGAAAATTTTCTTCGCTGTGAATGCTCTCTTCTTGTTTTCTAGTTGAGAAAATTTCTCTTGACTTCTTCATTTCACTAGCGTTTCTTTCTTTGAGATTAATGAAGTGAATATCGTTTTACAAAACTAATTTTAAGCATTTCTTATCCGAGTTTGGATGCTTCTCTCAACGTTCCATTGCGAGATTTTTAACTTTGAATGATTGCAACTACCATTTGGGTATCATTTTACGGAAAAAAAAAAGTATATCATTTGCATACTTGTTTTTAATGGTTTTTTAATCTCGAGTTTAACCCTCATATTACTTTTCCAATCATGAAAACATTTTACTTCCCTTAAAAATAAAGAATCTGTTTTAAGAATCTTTCTTTTGCTGGCTTCAAATTCTTCAAATTCGAATTCTTATCTGTTTATTTTGCTGTTGAAAGCAAGCACTAGAAAAGTTTGAATTTCTTTTATAAATATGTTTTTAATGTTTAAAATTTTCTCATTGGAAGCCAATATTTTTATTTTTTCTGTATTTTAACAAATGTTTATTTCGTGATTTTTTTTTGTTTGCTATCAAATATCATGACTAATAAAAACGAATACTATTTTTTTATACAGAAAAGAGAGAGATTCCCAATAAATTAAACACGAAACAAATATTTAGTTTAAAAAAATTGATATTTTTTTTTGGTTTTTCAATGTTATCATTGCAATCAATAAAGAAAATAAAATAATTAAAAATGTAAAAACAACCAGCTCACTTTACACAATTTAGTTTTGTCAAACATTTTAAATATAAAAGTCACAAAAATCCTTTAGACATTTATCCAGTTATATTTTGATAGATGTAAGAATTGATGATGACAAGTTTCTGTAATATCATCAAATGCCTCTGACATTTTGTTACAAATAAAATAAATCAAAATAATGTATAAGTTGTTCTCTCTAATATAATCTTATACTAGAGATACTATATGTATACTATCTTATACTATACTCTTATAATAAGTAAAATCGGAACTAAATTATTTACTTTTAAAAATCCGTTAACAGAAATAAAATAATTAAGCATTTTTACATTTCTAACAATGTCCTTGAGAAGTATTTAAAATTCAGAAATGATTGAAAATTAATAAAAATGATGCATTATTAAAATGATGTAAACACATAGTAATGAAAAACTAATTTTAATCAGTTAAAAGTTTTAGCATTTAATTACTATAACTTATACATAAAATTATAAAAAAATAAATGACCTTTTAACTAGACTTTAATTACTAAAAAAAAATTTAATATGAAAATAACATTACAGTTGCGAGTGTTTGCACTATTGTCACTTAAAAAAAAATTTCCAGAAATTTTATTTGTAATTAAAACTAAAAAACAACTTTTAAGAAATTAAATTTGAGAAAAACACATACTTTTAACAAATCAATTAATCAATTGAAATAAAAAATATAAGCTCACAAAGAAGAAACAAAAATGTTCTTCATATCTAAATAAGATTCAATTTCATAAAGTATTCCTGGAAAAATAATCATATTAAATATTTAATATTCTTATTTTTTAATTTTAATGAGCGTATGGGCAGCACTTTAATATGTTGAACTACAATAAATTGTCTTTTGAACTATAACTAATTATGTATATTCTTTTTGGGTTTTCTCTACCACTAATGAGTTCAAAAGAAATTCAAAAATCTGAAGCAACTCATTAAAAATATTAATCTTTAACTGAAGATCAAATTCATCAGAATACTGGTAGTTCATTAAGTTGATGATACTAAATAAGAAAAAAATGAAATATAAATAATGATTGTGGTGTAGTTTATAACTTAATAATAAGAATTCGAAAACAATGTTAATTTCAGTAATTAAAGTAGTTCGAATAGTTTTTATAAATATTATTAGATATTTATTTTCATGCTTTTTGTTTAGTTTATAACAAAATCAATATTTACTTTGAAAGTTCATGTATACAATTCCTTATTTGATATTAAAAGCAATTAGCAAGTTAATAAACAGTTTAAATGAAAAAAAAAATACGGATTTTTAAAGATATTTAATATTTTCCTGATAAACGAAAAACAAAATCATCAAGCTGATGGCAAACAGTGATATTTTTATGTATTTTGTATTTACATGAAATTAATTAATTACATTCATATGGGCTAAAAAGGACGAAATTAATTTTGCTGATTAGAAAATCAGTCTGCGACTATAAAAGCGTTTTCCGTTTATTTAAAAATTATTTTGGAAAATTGTTTTTCACATTTTTTATATTTTTATTTCTAACAATGAATAAATAAATAAATTTTATTTGGTGGGTTTGCTCTTTAAATGACAGGGGACAGCTTTGGTTTGAATGGTTGAATAAAATGAGAGAATAATTGATTAATTCATTTGAGATTTTGTGATTTTGAAGGAACTAATTTAAATTTACTTTTGTGTCTATGCGTATTTATTATGTTACGAAAAATCGAGAAAAAAATTTTCGTGTATATTTATGAGAATTTGTATAATAAGATAAGTAAAAATTTGTAATAAATCTCATATGATTTTTTTTTCATATTTAGTGATGATAAATGATATAACAGATTTTAGATAAAATAAATGGAATTAAAACTAGTTAAGTTGATCAAAATTATAAGACATACAAAAATCAACTAAAAATATACTGCAAAAATTGATAGATTAAATTTAACAATGAAATCATTTTGTCATGTTAAATATAAAACCTTTTAAGTGCATTGTTATATCATAAGTAATAATTAGGCAAGATATACTACAGAATAATGACTAAATCTAAATGCTGTAATGATGGAAAATTCAATACAAAGTGTATACATATTTTTCACTGTTACAACGCCTATAGTTCCTTATTTGCTATTTAATTTTTGATAGCTATAAAATTATGAATATAAATCAGAAATTTTGTTACATAGGAAATACATGTATTCATTACGTCAGTATTAATTGAAGCATCTTTGCAAATTTGTAACAGTATTACTTGTTTTATAATCTCATCAGTTTTTTGCAGTACTGCTTTGCTGTTAGTAATTTTTATTTATTTTGTTTTATTGGAGGATTTTAATTCATACTTTTTTTTTTCCAGAAAAATATTTTTATAAAAAATTCTTTTAAAAACCATTAAATTTCTATTCATTTACAAAAAAAATGACAACGTAGTTTTAACTATAAATATGTATTATATTGACATATTTAGTTTTTATAAGAAAGTGAGTTATAATTTAAAAAATTAAACTGAAATCTTTTTTAAACGTAATTTAACGTTTTTATGAAGACATTTTGATCTTAAATCTGAACATGTTTCTACAATTCTATAAGTGTTTTTTTAATAATAGAAGGTACTTACTAATTATTAACAATAAATATATTATATTGACATTTAGTTTGTATAAGAAAGTGGGTTATAATTTAAAAATTAAACTGAAATCTTTTTAAATGTAATTTAACGTTTTTATGAACGTTACATCTGAACGTGTTTCCACAATTCTATAAGTGTTTTTTAATAATAGAAGGTACTTACTTATTATTAAAAATATATATTATATTGAGATACTTAGTTTGTATAAGAGAATGGGTTTTAATTTAAAAATGATCCTGAAATCTTTAAAATGTAATTTGATGTTTACAGGAAAACATCTCGATGCTACATCTGAACGCGTTTCTACAATTCTACACTAAATAGAAAACATTCTTTGTGTGGTGTGTATTCCCCTGAGTAACATTCGGTTGATGCATTTATTTAGAACCTCTGTTTCGGAATATTACCCTGCGTATGCTCTCTACCTGCTGTAGTGCGTTGTGCTAAATGTGTTGTGTTCAAGAGAATTGGTGACTTAAAACATTTTTATGTGCATCTCCTCCATTTTTAATCATTAGTTTCAGCATAGGTGGCATTAGCATCGGCTTGAAATGTTCAGAACAGAACCCGTGTTCAAGTTGTAAAGATGGCGGAATAGATAAAGCATATAAAAACGACCGCACTATCAATTATTCATGATTTTAGTAGCAATTTAACTAATCCATTAACTAAATTAAATTTGCTTACTATCAATACTCCATTAAATAAAATTAGAGAAGGAAAATGAATTTTTCCCTTTGAAAAGATAAAAATGGGGATAGGAAAGATAAGAAGATTAAAAAAATCGAATATAAACTAATTCATAAAATAAATAGCGATATTTCATATTTATATCAGTACTTTTCATATTTTTTAAACTTATTTAAGATATTCCAAACCAGATTCCAAAAGATATTCTAACCAGTAACGATGCATGAATATATAATGCCTGAAACAACAGAAAAAAAGTAATAAATGAAAAAGAGTGATAAATTTGAATTTATTACTTTCATAATACAAGATATTAAAAAAGTATTTAAGAGAAGTTTTATATACAGAAAAATTTATTTTGAATGATTTATCTTTTAAAAACCCTTCCAGTCTTTTATATTAGCATTATTTTATCGTAAATTTCAAACCATGGGTAATACGTTACAATAATAGATACAAAATAACAGGTAAAGTTTTAAATTGATTATAAACTTTTTTGTTTTACTCTAAATTTTCAGTTTTCTTCTATTTATCTAGAATTATAGATTTAATAGGTAATTACTTTCTACCAAAATGCTTATGTATAGCTTATATGTTGTGCATTGTAATTTAATTTTATTACTGATTAAATTGTAAGACTTTTATAATTCAAGGAATAAAACCAATAAATTTAATTAAAAAGTGAAGAAATAAGAAATAATGGAAATTTTTTAAAATAAATAAAATTTTAAATATAATAATTATTATAATCATCACATAAAAATATTAAAACTGAATGCTCGCATTAAGTTAATAAATAATCAGTAAGAGTTGAGTTTCGATAAAAATATTTCTAAAAATTATAATATGCTTATTAATGCTTTATTTATTAACCATTAAAAATTAATAAAAATTTAAATAAAAATTTGGTAATATTTTACTTAAATCTATGGAAAATTAAGTGAATGAAAATAGTTTGGATGGAAATTAAACCCTTTTTGGAAAGTTACTAAAGATTTACTACAATCTTTTTAATTAATATAAAATTATATATTTTTATTTAAAATAGACACAGTTTTGAATTTAAAATTATATTATTGTTTTTAATTTTCGATGTTTTTCTCTATAGAAGTTATAAAATATTTGGGGATTTTGACAAAACGTCATGTTGGATAAATTTGAGTTTCAATTAAACGTGAAATAACTATACTAAATATATTTGATATCTTCGATTATTGCATAAAGGATTTCGAAAGTTACAATTTCATTGCTGTAACTAAACGGGAAATAAAGTTACATGATTCAAAACTAGAACTAAATTTACAATTTAATTACTAAATCGGTCAACTATATACTTTATATGAACAAAAATTCACTATTAAAATGTAGGATCATTGAAAACTCGAAAATCAATGATAGAAAAAGTAAAAAATTAAGCTTATTAAACATAAATATTCAATTTTCATGTAATGATTTTTTGTACATGAGTAATGACTCTGCAATATTTATATGTAAATAACAGAAATATTATTGTTGTGAAAAATAAAAAATATATTCATAGTTACGTATTTTTCAAATTTTGTGAAAACTGACACAATACTGTAATATGTAAGTATAAAATATTAATTTAAAAAGAAAAAAATGCTTAGAATTAAGAAAAAACGTACAAAATTTTTTAAAAACTTATGAATTTAAATATTAAAATGCATCTTTCAATAGAAAAGAAAATGATTTAAAGTACCAGATAAGTTAATAGAAACGATTGATTTTCCTCCAAATTTACAGAATTTTACAAATAAATCTTAACTGATATTTAAATGTTTGAGGTACGAATGTTTTAAAATCATTTAAAGATTAAATACAATAGAATCCAGTTCATGTTAATGATGAGAAAGACGTTATTTATTCTTGCAAATTTTACTTAAATACGTATAAAAAAAGTATTTTTGTGTTATCTCGCTTGTTTGCGTCGTTTGATCGTTGTTCAAGTCACCGAGGAAATGCACATTATTGCAAACATTACAATGGCTTTGCATAAGCAAGAAAATTCTTTAAAAGATTGGGGCTATTTCGATGTAAATGATTTTTCGTAAACAAGTAATAGTTCCTCATGATCTCTTATCGAAAGCCGCAAACCAAGAAAATTTATTACCATTTCATTAAACAAAAGTTTGTTTTGAAATTGATTTTCTTAGCGCTAAGGAGGCTCTTTCCGAAATTAAAACAATGAGTTTCATGATGTTGAAAAGGACAATTCTTATTCATGTGACTTTATCATAAAAATCACAAATTAAAAAAAAAAATGAATATCTGTACATAGATAACAAACTGATTATTAGCTAATTAACAGAAGATTTCAAGATTTAACAAAAAAATAAAAGTAAAAAATCATCATTTAGTTTAAAAGGTCGCATGAGCAGTTTTTTAATGTGGTGGATTTTTGAAAAAAATAATGTTGGTCTTAAAACCAACATTATTTCATTTTTTTTCCATTTAAATGGATATAGATGTCGTCATTTCATAGTTACATTAACGAAAATGTTATTAAAAATCCTCATAAATATTTTAATTTTTCCCAAACTATTTAGTTGATTTAAATGCAAGCGTGAATTTTAAATCCTTAAATACCTCAAACATAATACAATTTATACCATTTAAAAAACATTTAAAAATTTATATCATTTATAAAAACCTCAAATGCAATAACAAATTAATATTTTTTAGCATTTAATAATCTATTTTTTAAAAAAACTAATAATAAATATTACTATTCTGAATATATTAAAACTCGCTAAACAAGGCACTTTTTCATTACTAATAATACGAAAATTTTTACATCTTCAAAAAATTCAAATAAAAAATAAAAAATTTATTGTATTGATGAATAACAACTGCAATGACTTCCTATACAAAAGTCATAATACAAACATGAAAAACAAAACAAAAGCTGTTACTTTTAAATAACTTTCTAATTGGTATATTTCTTTTGATTTCTTGTGGTGTTAGCAGATTGACGCTAATTAAACGACCTTTCTACCTCATAATATTTTTTCTGAGCAGGAGATTTCATTAACCAATCAAAATAAAATCCGTTTTTATATAAAATACACTGGTTTCCATAAATTACAAAAATATTAATTATTTAATGAGTTACATGTGAATTTTAATGAAACTGATTCGAAATCAATGGTAAGATGTGGGGTAAAATGAAAACATATTACCAGACAATTACAATATTTCAGAAATAAACACATGCATGGAATTGACAAATTTCATACTTGGGTTGGTGTTATGTAACAAATGTATTTTCAATATGAGTGCGATAACTTCTAGAAGAATACAGCACATATATCAATATGTATGCTGTCGTTTATGTGGTCTATAAAAAGGGAAGCTATTTCTTTCCAAAGACTTTCTACGCGTGGCGAAGATCTAAGGAGAAGGATAAAGAACAAGAACATGTTTCATGAAACATTCCTATCATGTTTAATAAGATTTAGATTGGCAATGCCTAGTACTCAATTTATTTGCTGCTGGAGACAATTTTCTGCAATATGAGCTCTGTGTGGTGTAGTATTATCTATTAAATTAAATTATCACCTATTTGCATCAAGATAAAAGCTCACATAAACATAAAAATACTATCTCTATAGACACGAACAGTAACGGTTCTACGTGGAAACACACTGAGTTCTGTGTGTCCAGTCGAAAAGATACACACCGCACACAGGTACTTTCTCCTCGCTATGAATCCCTTACACGGATTTTTAATGAAGGGCAACGGGTCAGGGATCAAGTAACTCCTGTTGCCGCTTAGCTAGCTAAACATGGACTCAGTTGTTAAGAAAACAGCTGTTCGTTTATTCGACGTCCATTAAAATGTTGGCATACTTCCTCGAAGGGCTCTATTAAGCCAAAAGTGCAAGTGGCACACGAATTACGAAACTCACGTGCAAACCCTCTTCATGAAGCATTCTTAGTACAGTGGATGGCACCATCTCTTCGGTGACACCAGCCATATAAAATTAGGTGAGTTAAAGCTTGTTAATCTTGTAATAGTAAAATGTTAGTCATTGGCATTGGACGTAATTCTTGGTTGTCCTCGCTTAAATATTCAAGTTGTCAAATTGTGGTTTGAGTTTTTTCCAAAGTCTGTGAACCGCAGAATAACTTATAGTTAACCATTGTGCCATCCCTGTCTCATTTTTTATCTGCCTTTAATGCATCTATCATTGCTGTATTTCTGATATCTTGCTCTAGAAGTCATTATTAGAAATTGGTTATTTCAAATTTTTATCTGATTATCACAACGAAACTTATAGTCTTTACTTTTGATCATATATTTTTATGCTACTTTGCACATTACGAATTCCGAGTGCAGTTTCACTACTTTGGCACATCACAGTTTTATTCGGTATCTTTATTTAACAAGATACACAAATTTCGTATTCATTGGCTTTTATGAACGAGCTATTTGTGTTTTTTTTTTTATAATCTATTGAAACCAGTGCAAGTTTCCACCTAAAGTTTTATTTAATAAGATTAACTTTAGTAACAATGTACTATTTCACAAAGTTGTGGCATTTACAAAATTAATGAATATTTAAACTTTTATAAAAGTCATCTTTATGATCCCAGAACATTAATAAATAATAAGCAATATATTGACAGTTGCTTGAATTAATATTTTTGATATCCAAAATTTTACATACTGACAATGCTGAATGGCATTTCTACTCTAATAAAATATGTAACTATTTTGTTCTGAATATTTACCAAATCCTTTCCAAGCATGGTATTTCGGATTTTATTTTTTTAATTTTGCATTTCGTAATGGTTATATAAAGAGGGGTTGGTAGGGTAGCATTGGGGAAGCACCAAAACTTAATTTTAGATTGGTAACCTAACGTTTTGTTGCAGTATTATTATTTCTTTTAAAGGATATTCTTGTATATAAATTAACTGAAAAATTGATTAAAAAATGAATAAAAAATGAACAGAGCTAAATTTTAATTTTTTTCAATCATAGACTGAAAAAAATCGAATGTAAAAATATAAAAATAATGTAAGTAATAAAAACAGCTTCATTTAAAATTTTTTTTAAAATATAAATAAAAAGTTACCGTAAATTTAGTTTCTTTTTAAATAATAGAAGTTTTGTTTAGAGCTAATTATAAAAATTCCAAAATAGCTTACCTCACTTATCTTCTAATGATTTTCTTACTAATTAAAATACTAAAATTATATTTATTTTTAAAATACAGGTAGCTTCTATTCAGTCTGCTGGCTGCTGGACTTGGTTCAAAAGGCATATCTGGCTCTTGCGAGTTGCACAAAGTGTAGCAGCAGCTAGCATTGAGGACGCATGTCTCAGTTCCTTATGAAGAACCAATATCAAAGTAGGATTGACGAAAGTGTGGGCAAATGCGACGTGCAAGAGACATCTCGTAAGCAGTCGACGGGCCGTTGACTCCTGGTTGAATCAGAATGACAGTGAAGAGTGGTCCCCAAAAGACAACGTATGCAACCAAAAAGTACAACGAACATCTTCACTCTACGTATACCTTCTTTCTCCAATCGGTCGATGTAGCTCTGGATCTGTCGGGATTCACACAGTTCTCTTTCTGATCTTACAGAAATCATAGTAGTGACTAATCCAGCGATTCTCAAAGCTTCCAGGTTGGATTTTGTCAAATCTCGATACAATTTACGGAGATGAATTCCCGTCAAAATAATGCACATTAGATTGACGGTCACCCAGAGAACATTGAGAACGTAATGACGAACAGGTGCATAGACCATTGGGCATGCATCGATCAGAGCTACACCTTCTCGAGCAGAAGACAGAGCTCCACTCAGAAAGGTTGGTCCCAAGTTAATGGTAAAGCTTGCGAACCATATTATGAAAAGCCCAAAGATGATGCATTGGGGACTATCTAGGACCACGTGATTGTTCTCGGAATTAAAAGAATAGCCATTACCTGTCTCTCCATTCGCTATTTCATTATGTTCTGGCAGAAGAGGTGCATCGTTTATGACAGATGAGTATATTAACAGTGGATACTGTTACCAGCAGCAGAAAGGCTGTTTCTACTACTAGTGAGCATCGAGGCATACGTTGGCGCAGCAAGACACTCATGCCCAACGGTATGAGAAGACCTGCTCTTAAGCAATCGACCAATCCTTGGTGGAACATCAGTCCTTGAGACCATCTAAAAAAATAAACAATTTAACTTACTTTCAATTTCAACGGTGATTTCAATGAGAATAAAAAACACTTTCAAAAAATATAATAAAGTTCATAAAAATTAAATGTAATTATCTGTTATTGGTCATAGTCAGTCTAAAATAATAAAAAAATAACTTTTTCCATTCCAGATAATTATTTTAATTAATGAGAAAAATATCTTATTTCGCTTAGTCGTATTACATCGTATATTTATATCGTATTGCTTCGTTTATTCAACTAAAGTTGAACCAATTATTTTCTCATAGGCTGTTGAAGAAAAAAAATGTCAGAATTTTTAAGAAAAGTCTGATTAAACAGAAAGAACTTTCTTAACTAATTTGCTTCATTAACGTTAGTTTTCAAATAAATAATAATTGTAAAATAGTTAATGTACTTGTTTTTTAGTTCAATCAAGTAAACAAGGTGTAAGGGGAAAGGAAAATAATTATGTCAAAATTTAAGATTTAAAAAAAAACTTAATCTCCTCGAATTACTTACATTTTTTGATATACGAAAACATAATTAAATTTCTAAATTGAAGAGAATAAAAGAAAACAATTTTGTTGTTCCGCTAAATAAAGAAAAATATAGAATTTAGAAATGTTGTCCGTCATATTTTTCAAGATTTTGCATGTAGTTTGCACATTATTGTATGGACTAAATGATGCCCCATAGCCCCTTTCATTGGCGCATTATTAACAGAAATATCGCAAAATTTTCAATCCCTTTCATTACTTACATATTTTTTTATACGCAAAACAAGCTTAAATTTTAAAGTTAAAGGTTCAGGTGGATAAAAGAAATTTTGTTCATATATTTCTCAAGACATTTAGAAATATTGTTCACCATATTTCTTAAGACATTTAGAAATATTGTTCACCATATTTCTCAAGATGGGGCCTGAATGGCCGAGTGGCTAACGCTCTGGCGCTCGGTACCACAGGTTTCGGGTTCGAGTCCCGGCGGTGCCATGGATGCGTGTAGTGGTTCGGAATCCACTTTAAACCGTAGGTCCCGGTCTAATAGGATCGTAGAGCGTTGCGGGGGCATTGTTACTCTCCGCGTCCGTGGCTTATCTTCAAGTGACTTTTACGCGCCACCTGGGTAATGCAAAGTGGTAACGTCTGTGCAGCATTTGCCTTAAGGCATCTAAGACGTCCATGTCTGTTTGCCAGCTGCATTGGAAAAAAAAAATATATTTCTCAAGATTTTTGCATAAAAGTTTAAACATTATCATGAAAGTTATAATTATTATAAAGTTTAGTTATATATATATTATTATAATAATAATACTATATAATAATTATATATATACTTTTATTATTATAAGATTATAAAGTTTACATTAAATCCTGTCCCACAGTCACTTCCATTGGCGTATTATTAACAAAGTTATCGCAAAATTTTCAATCCCTTTCACTGCGTACTTTTACCCATTACGATGGGGCAAAAGTAAGCAATGCGTATTTATATCCACGACTAAGAAAAGATGTAGGACAGAGGAAATATAAATTGAAAAAAAAAAAAGAAAATTTTTTTTAATATGAACGAAAACCACATTTGTATCTGATTCAGAACTCGTATTCTCTTGATTTATTTTTTGGCTTTTTTTTTTGGAAGGGAAAATTTTTTTCTTACTTTTTCAACAGGTTAATTTATTTTCTTAGTTGTTTCTGCATCTAGTTATATTCTATTTCTAATCACAACTTAGGAAACGTATTAAGACGTTTTAAAAAAAAAAAAAAAAAAAAAATTGCAGATTTTAAATTCAAAAGTTTTCAATACCTTTTATAGAGATATTAACGAATATTAATTTTTATGAATGGATGATTAAATCCTCTGGAAAACTAAACTCTCCATTATTATACAAACTAGCATTATGGCAATCTCATGTTCTGTAAAGTTAAAAGAAAGCAAGCCGAACAAAATTGAAAGTATCTCATTATTTACAATTAATGTCCTAAAGATGCTCCGTCGGCAATACATGAAAAAAATTTGTCTTCCCAAAGGATAGTGTTGAGACTTCTAAATAGTAACAATTTGGATGTCCTATATTGGAATCTATGAGTAGACACGAGCATCAATAAAAAATATTAAAATAGATTTAGTTAAAGCACCAGAAACCAGACACTATGATGAGGAAGTTTAGTCTGACTTTTTTATGGTCCCCGAGACGATGCACCCCTCATTAAAACCGCGATTTATTTTGTATGCTATATTACACGCATTTTATCTAATTATGCGTAATACGTGTAGTCTAAATAAATAAATAAAAGGGAAATCAATGACTTGTTTGATGTTGTTTATTGTTGAACTTCAATAACGGCAAATTTATTGTATCATCTTTTTATTAGTGTAACATTGTAACCTAATTAAAATATTACTTGATGCAATGTATAATATATAATAAAGGGAAACACAGAATTTAAGATTAGAGGACTCATATGCTAACTGTAATTTGACCTTGGGTAGCAAAAAAAATTACACATTTATGAAATACTTAATATATATATATATAGCCAGGTTTATACTCGAAAACAAAGCGGATTTTTGCAGAGAAATTTAAATGTCATGAATATTTTTGCATCAGTTGTCTGGCGAGGCTATCTAAGGAATTCAAAGCACTGGTGACGGGAGAGAGAAACACATGTCCAAGATCATGAAAAGTTGTAAAGCGTCTACAGACAGAGCGAATGGAATTATAAACAAATTAAAAAGTACTCTGGTTAGTATCTTGAGGCCTGGAAAATGAAGGATTTGACAAATAAACAGAAATGTTAAGGTAGCTATTATCTCATAGGAAAGTTAGATATGGCTGTTATAAAGGTTTCAATATTTGATTTGATTTGATAATTGCAGTGGGATTCGATTATTTTTAATTCAGCACAATTGTGATAAGTCAAATGGTTTCTATTTATTGATTTATTAGTGTTATTTGTTGTATTGATTTATTAGTTTATTAGTATTGTTTGTTTTGAGATCTGAAAGGTTCCAGTATTTTGATGCATTATTTAAAAACAATCACAGCTATTTTTATATTTTATTGTACGCAGTTTAAAATCAGGACACGTAAAATGCACAACGAATTCTTAAGACAAACGTTTGCGGATAGTTAATGTCTTGATGGCTATCGTCATTGGCCATTGGTCATGCGTTCTTTTAATAAAGTAAATGGAGACACTGAATCTAAGCTCTTATTGACAAAAATTCTTACCTCTTTGTTTTTGCAATACATTAAGCCTTTTTATTCTTGTTAATTTTCATTCAAACTTTATTGTCTTAAAATTGCGTGTCAATTATCTTTTGAGGCGGGCTTCGTTTTGTACTTTCCTGATATAATCAGAATTCTCAGATTAACATTCGATAGAGAATTTGCTCATACATATATGTATGTGTCAATTACTTGATTTTTTCTGTTGTACGTAAAGTGTTCCATTTTAGTTCATAAAACATATAGTTTTTGATATGAAATCCAGAAATGAGAAATAATTGAATGAAATAAAAAATACATGCATGATGCTATTCTTCTTATGGTGTACAACTTTTATATCCTGAGACATAAATTAAATTAATTTTTTAACTGTTATTCCAAAGATTCTAACGTAAATTAAATATTCTACTAATATCATTGCAGAAAATATTATTTGAAATACTTCCATGTCATTTTGTGATAAAAAATTATTATTATTTAAATTGTTGATTTAAAATAAAACTACTACTATGGTGGAAAACTTGTGACAATCATTTAAAAACACAATCAGCTATCAGAAAAGAGTAAAAATAGCTAGCGGGGCAATAATTTTAAATACTTTTATATTATAACCAATTTTTATGTATAATTTTACATTCTCATGGAGTTTTCTTAAAATATTTTCAAAAGGTGGATCTAGGCTTTCAAAAGTAGTATCCGTTTCCATACGTTGAATGAAAAGAATAGTTTTATACGCCGAATTGGAATTTAAAAAGGGAGAATACGAAAAAAATTCCCTGTCAAAATCTCTTTTCCCCTTGGCTATCCATTTCCGGTATTTTTGGTGGGTGAAACACTTTTGTGTAAATTGAACCATTTTGAATTCAACAATAAAACAATGCATTAAAAGAACAGCTTTTATGCTTTTTTAAATCCTTCTCAACAAATAAAATAACGTTAAGGAATTTTAAAAAGATATGCAATACAAAAATTGAATTATTCTTATGAGGAATCACTAATAAATAGACCCCTTTGGTTAACAGAATTCGAACGAGTTATTTGATATTGTAGAAATTATAAATTATCCAAGTTTCTTAAATAAACTGTACCAGGAATTATAGTTCAGTTTGTGAAAGTTCAGTTTTCAGTCAGTTCAGAAGTTTCAGTTTTTCATTTTAGGTCTGGGTAAGCCCAAATATAACAATTTCTAATCATATATAATTATCACAGATAGAGCATACATATTATTCGACAGAAATTGAATGATACGAATGCTGGCATTTCTTCTGAAAAATTGAGTTGCCAATTTAAAGAATTTAATAAGTTATACACTTGCTTTCTGTTCAAAATAAACCTTCTACAGAACTTAAGAATTATAAAAGACTAATTTACACAATCATTATATTATTATTGCCATAGGATTATCATTACATTATTAGTTATTATGTTAATAATATTTAAAAAATATCTTAATCAGCTGATTACGACAAGTACATAGAAGAAGTTAAGCTATATATTTGTTCAAAGTAGAAAAGAACACAATTATGAAAATGAAAAATTTCATTTTAATACAAAAATAGAAGCGAAATTTCTAAATACTCTGCAAAGTGAGTATATATTTTTTACTTTAAAACATAAAATACTTTTGCTTGTTATATTTTGAAAATAAATTTTCATATATGTAAATGAAAAAAAATCAAAATATTTTATACATATTATCGAAATTCCGATCCGTGTATAAGCCGAGAGTGCGGTTATTTTATTAAAAATACCCAAAGCTTAAATCCGTATATAAGCCGAAATAGAAATAAATGTTTGTATATATGATGAGGACATAAATTCTAGTACGAAAAACATTAAAAGTGACGATGTTGTGCATCCAGACATTCCAATGAGTCAATGCTAATTTGATGAATTGTTAGGTAATTCGGATTCTCACACGGACTTTGAAGGATTCATTTGACTATTTTTTTCCATGAAATTTGCTTTTGTATTTTTGTATTCAAAGCACCCAAAAGTAAATTAAAAGGTTAAATTAATTTTTTTTCCATTATGTGTATTTAGTATTATGTGCTATTTATTATTATTTCTAACGTACGTTTTGGTGCTGTTACGTAATCCGGGCACAAATTTCATGGTAAAAACGGTAAATTTCACTGTAAATTTTCATAACAATAAATCAGCTATATAAACAATTTTGAAGATATTTTATTTCCAAAATTGTTTATATAGCTGATTTAAACTGATTTAATATTTTATATAGCTGATTTAAACTCATTTTCGTAAAACGAAAAACTGAATTTGAAATACAATTTTTTTCATAAACTTAAGAAATATAAATTAAAGAAGTAAAAACGTGCTGTATTTAGTGATACTTGGTGATTTATTGCCTTTTCCCTAATAAAAGAAAAGTACCTGCTTTTTCAAAATTAAAATATATATAAGCACATCCTCGTAGTTTGGCTTTAGAAAAGTTCTAAAAAAAAAATTTCAGCTTATATATACACAATATACGATAACTGGTAAAAATGAAAGATACTTAAGCTTAGCTGTTGAATATCATTTCAGCGTGAATCTTTACACTAGATTTTCTCTATCAAGCAAATTATAACAAAAGCCTTAAATGAAATTAGGATCTCCTGAGCTGCGGGTTGTCTCATTTAGTTAATTTACCAGAATGAAATATTCTGGTACTATATTAATAGAGAGACCTCACGCTCAGTAGTTCCAATCACTAAGTGCGAGCACACAAGCGATGACTGCATTTCCATTTTTACTTGATGTATTTTAGCAACCTAAATCTTAATGAATTTTGCATTAGTCATCGAATGTCCAGAGTTAGTGATAAGTCAACTAAAACTTCAGAAGCACTGGTTTAAATAGGTGTAAAATTAGGTAATGATTAGAAGGATGTTTGCTGATTTTAAATTTAATCTAAAAGCAATGAAGCATGCTTTAATCTATTTAGATTCACAAATATAACAGCTGTGAAAGGAAATTCATAAATGTCTGCATACCTTGGTAAATATGGGATAGATTATACAAATGGATGGATGTATTATAATGTCCATTATGGGTTCATGTGATTTCATTATATGCGTATATAAAAGCAGATATTTTTTTTTTAAATTATTTTTTAATTATTGAACATTTTGAAAACAATATAAATGATAAAATATTATGCATTTTGGTACAAAATAAAGTTGTTCTAAATAATTTTTCAATAAGGTTCCAACAGCAGCACTAGTATACAGTGATAACTGGACAGGACATATCTTAATACGTTGACACCTGTAGTAACGAAAATAACTTCTGTGTTTCTTTCATTAACGAATGTGGCAAACGTATATAAGGAGATCAGTCGTAGGTCTCGGTCTCATATAACTGTAGAGAGTCACGGAGCCAAGTTAGACTTCTACCTACTGGTGATCCATTAAAGCATAAGCTGCCCCCTTTCCCTCCATCATGAGTAGACTACGCATGGGATGTCCGTCCAGCATTGCAATGACACTGAGGATTAGATACGACACACTTCTGCGTTTCATTCATTAGCGGTTGTGGAAATGCATGTAAGAAAACCAAGCAACTTATAGCAGATATAAACTAAAAGAAGATATTCCTTTTTTTAAATTCCTTTTTTTGTTAATACGGACAAATGTAATTTCATGCAAGCAAAGATGCTCTAAATAACGTTTTAATAAGATGCAATTGTAGTGATTAATGGATCGGGAATCTCTTAATATGCCGATAACTTCAGCAAGGAAAATTACTCCTTCATTAACAAGTGCAGCAAATATATGTAAAAAGACCAGCCATCCTAATTATATACTACTAAGTCCGTATTCAAGTTAAGTAGACCTGATACTAATGCCATTCAGTAGCCGGCGACCTTTATATTGACCAAGCAAAAATGTGTGCTCATTTAAATAAAAATAAACTTTTCCTTCTAGTAAAAGTATTATGCTCTATCTTGCACAGTTTTCAATTAGAAATCTCTTTTTTAAATTTGTTCTAGTAAAACTTGGAAAAAAATATAATCTTTCATACTATACTTGAGGTACATGCATTTTATCAAAATAGCTACGTAATGTAATCATTTAAATAATTTATAGAATTCATTGGTAGTCATGTATACAATTTATGTAACACTGTAACATTAAATATTGATAATATGTATTGCATTTTGAGTATTGTATATGTGTTTGTATTGTGTTGTGTGTATTGTATTGTAAATATTGCACGTTTCTTATAATTCATGAAATATAGTGCATAATACATAAAAACTATGTATACTTTACATTAATTTCGATTCTAACCGTAAATTTATTTTTCATTTAAATTGTTATAAAAATTATTTGGAAGAAAAATATTCCATGTAATCATATAATACAAAAGCCGTATTATTGAATTATTTGACTTTTTATTAAATAAATTCTTATATTTATATATTAATTTTATTTTTACAACAGAAAAACTTTTTCCAATTTTACTCCGTTAAGTTAATCGTTTTCTTTTTTTTTTTTACGTTACATTTTTAGTTGAAAGCTAGTTAATTTACATTGGAAATTAAAGATGTATGCAGATTTACTAGCTTAAAGGTATTCGATAAATTTTTAATTACTTCATTTGGTAAATTTATTTTGTTTTAAATAATATTTGAACAAGAATACTGAAATAAATCGAGATTGATGAAGTATGTATATTTTATTAGCTTAAGGTATTCAACAAAATTTTAATTGCTTAATTTATTTTAATTTTAATTGCATTAATTTTTTTCGAAAAATTAACGCTAAACATAATAATTGACTGCAATTTAACTTGAAGATCGTAAGAGGCTCAAATAATCTTGTAAAATATCATATATATATATATATATATATATATATATATTGCAATATATTTTATTTTTATTTAAGCTATAATGGATAATACAAAAAACTATGCATTATACATTCATTTCGATACACAAAAATATTCATGGATAACTTTTAGTCACGTCATGTAATCAAGGATTACAAGTATTTATTTTCAAGAAAAATAGTAAGTAAGTGTAGTAAATGTTATGTAGCTAAATATTTGTAAATTTTGGTATTGATTCCAAACATTTGTTTCTAAATTTAGTATTATTGGTTTCAGAATATTGTAAATAATAACAGTTATTTAGCATTTACTAGTCACTATAGTTCATATATAACTCACTTATTCATAGGCATGATAAACGAAGTGATGTCTGAAATTGTTTTAATCTATTTCTCAGTTTATTTTAAATGCGATTTGTTTTAACCTGATAATTTTCAGTTCACTGTTAAATTGGTAAATTCGACTTATTATTTATGAATAGCTGAAATATACAAAACTTTCAGTATATTTCAGCTATTCATAAATAATTTCGTTCGAATATTAAAGACGTGGAATACATTGACTCATGTTTAAAAGACTAGAATTTAAAGTTATGACAATGTGAAAGTCTGATATCCTAGTATAAATCCTTTAATAGCATCATCAAGTTTAAGTATCCCATATTTTTTTAAATATCCTCGTTTGAGTTACCATAGCTGTAGGATGTAATCATTCTAGCGTATGATCAAAAGTTTTTATCATTCTTACATGAAGGAGATACTTATTTGACTTATAGAATTTCTACACACTTTAGAGATGAATTCTCTAATAAAACCATATTACAAGTTTGTTATAATACTTTAACAAGTTTGTAACAAGCAATAATTCAAAGTTTTCAAGGATTTAATATGCATGTAGAATTCAAAAGAATGATAAAAATATTTAAATACATTCTTGCTTCAAAAAACACGACTCTGTCGATATACAACAAAAATTTCAGAAAGTTGCGTTCGAACTAAATGTGTCTACCTTTTATTTTTCACGCAATATTTGAGAAAACAATGTGTCGAACATTTTATGCTGTGTACCATTTCTAAAACATGAACTTTCTGTTTTGTTTTATGAAAATTTAAAGAAATATGAATTTTATTTCAAACGAAGAAACTACATATTTCAAGAGAAAATGGAATTCAGCTTATAATAAAAAAAAAATAAAAATGAAGTGTATTAAATTTTACGTACAAAACAAATTCTTGTTTACAACATTTACCTAACAGTATTTCAAGAAATCTGTAACAGAAAAGAAGACGTTTGACAATTTTCAGAAAAAGTGAGAATAAAAATAGACACTAAAATATAGAATTGTTTAATTTCGAATCATTAAAATCAAAATAAAATTAAACGAAATTGAAGCTATATCATAAAATATAGTTTCTATTGCAAATTATCTGTAAAAACTTCCCGGTTCGATTTATACGGGTGATTAAAATTAAAGTCCACTTTCAAAATGCTGTAAGAAAAGAAACACTCGTCACAATGAGTTCACATTTGTACTGAAGATACTTGAAGAAGGGAACGGTATGGCATCAAAGGAAAGTTTAAAAAAGTTCCACCGATTTTCCCCATCCAATTAAATATGATCTTGCCGTGGTGTAGGGCTTTTCACTAACAGTGTCACAACTGTTGAGTGACTTGAAAGTCATTTTTCCGTCAAAAAACCGAAACAATCAATCACATCGAATACTACAGTTGGTTTTTAATGTGCAACTCATGTCAAATACGTTGTAATTTTTGATTCAAAATATCGCTGGCAGCCGAATTCACTTTCTTTATACCGCTTACAGCACCATCTTTTAATACACTTATATAATTACTTAATATACATTGGAACTTTTTTGATGCCGTACCGTTTCCCATTCTTCAAGTATCTTCAGTTCAAATTTAAACTCATTGTGAAGAGTTCTTTTTTTACAGCATTCTGAAAGTGCGACTTTAATTATAATATTCCTATCTATAGAAACACAGAAATTTATTCGAAATACGATTTAGTGTAGATGTCTAGTAATACTAAATTAATGCAAAAACGTAGTACATGTTTGATAAATTACTGTTCATTAATTATTAGGAAAAATTACAGACTTCAACCTATAGAAAAAAAAACAAATCTAGATAAGAAGAAAAAAAAGATTCTCCTTAGAGAAATGTTAAATAATCATGCAAAAGCGCTCTTTCTTATCAAAATAAGGATGCATATTAGTCCATCCTTAAGGAGTCTTATCTTCTGGCACTGATGATCATCTGGAATATTATTTGCATCCTCTGTTAAAACAGCTTTTTGCTCCATTCATCTCACAAAGTACCTTTCAGTTCCAATGTTTGAGGAAGGAGATGTCCTTGAGCAAAATATCTAAGTAAGAATTCCAGAGCTTGAGTACATTCCGGGCATTTTCTATGGCGTTTAAATCTAGGGAATCGCAAATATAGTTATTCGCTTAATATGTCCTCCATCTAGTATTTTTAATTGTCATGTAGACATGCTTTCCATGCACCAAGGAATAGACGAACGGGACACAAGAGAAGAACTATGAAATCTGCCGCAAAAATTGAGAATCAGCTGTTATGCTGAACTAAGAATAGTGAACAGAACGGTCCTCTACTAACCTCTGCCCCAAAGTCGATGTTCTCTAAAACACGCTTAATGAGTTCTAATGCGCTTTAGAGTTAGCTTAATGCCACTAGCAGGTTTTCTTGGAAACAGATCTCTTTCATGAACTTTTCTGGAAACACAATCCTTGCATTTGGGGTTTCCTATAACCGCAAAGTCATTAGAGATCTGTAATGGATAAAGTTCGATATCGTCTGGCTGTTGCGACTTATGGACTATTTTGATCTGGTTTTCTCTAGGAATGCCTAGTACTTTAAAATTATTTCCTAAATTGGACACGATACTGGGTGCTATGCCTAGTAATTTGAGAGTGGTATTTCTCTGCTTCAAGTCTCCTAAAAAGTTTAGATAACTCATTTTTTTCTTATAAACGGGGAAAGTTACTCATTTTAACTGCTCGCTGTTGAATTTTTTCAGAATGTTGCAAAGGACATCATGAAATTCGAAAAGCTGTGTGGATGAATAAAACGAGAAAATTGTCCGCTCCCTTATAAAACCTGTCTATCTACATTCCCCTCTTAATTTCTCTCAATACTCTTATGTATTCGACACTACAAACTTTCATCTTTGTTTGGAATCATTAGTTTTACTTTTCGTTTTTAAGAAAATCGGCATAATATGCAAATTATCTTAATTTTGAAAACGAGTGTACACGGCTGAATGACTACATTATTAGTAGTACATTCATCTAATGAACCATTTCCTAAAATAATCACCTGAAAGCCTTTCATTTTAAAAAGCATGTATTTAAGAGTCTTAATAGTCATTACATTTATTTGAATGTCATTTAACTCCATGAATAGAAATTAAAGTATTCATTGGGAAAATGTATTTTCTGCTATGCATTTATGTAAAAAGAAAAAAAAAAAACATTATAATGACAAGTTCGTTATATTTGAAAAGCTATGTTTTCGTTAATTTTATAATATTCAGGAAGATGTTGGTAGCTTTTACTGTTACGGTACTTAAATATTTTTACAAAATGCACTTAAAAACTATGTTTCTAATTTAAAAACATTTTGCAAATAATGTATACATTTTCAAATCGTGTATTATGTTTGAAATAATTCAATAATAAAAATTTCATGAAAAATCTGAATTGATGTTCAGAAAAAAAAAGATGAAAAAGAAGGAAAAAAATTTACAAATATCTTCAAACTATGAACTATAATATTTTCATTCATATCTAAACAACATTCATATATGAATCATGCCATTTTTAAGATTCAGTCCGACATATTCTGATGAAACTTAAAATACCCCAAAATGCTTGTAAACTTTCGAACTTAAATTATTTTCTTTTATTTAAAATAAAAAAAATCTGTGAGAAATTTAAATGATGATATAATTGTGAATAAAAAAAATAAATAAATAAATAAAATGAGAATTAAAAAGTTTAATAAAAATAAAAAGTTCAAAAGAATAAAATGTTTTTACATGCAATTGAAGCGTAAAAGTCTCCACAAAATTTCTGAATAAAATTTAAGTACTAAAAAATCCCATTTAACACAGATAATGAATCAAAATCGATTGATAAATATATATCTTTTTTCAGCGTCATTCGATATTTTAAGTTTGATTTAATTACGTGTTTGAATTTGCATTTATTGTTTGAAGGTATAATATTTTTATAACACGTTAAATTTCAGTTAAAATTATTTACTTTTAAATCATATGCAGTTAACAAGTATAAAATATTTTTCTTAACTTACAAATTGAATTTTTTGAAAGACTGAATAGCCATGATAATTTATTGTCAGTAATGGTTTAAAATAATGGTAGTAATAATACATGGATTTTTAAAACAAAAAAAAAATATAAAATGTTTTTGAATTTACACATACTTGGAAAGCATAATGATAGACCATGACCATTTTCAAAATATACAACTTTAAAATCTTATTTTTAATAACTAAATAAAATTTCTACCTGTAAAAAAATCAATACTTAAAATATTTACCTAGAATCCAGCTCTAAAGCATTAAATGTTAGAATTTTATGTCTTAAATTTTTTTTTCTGAAACAGTGATAAAGTACAATCTACAATGATCTTTTTTGTTATAACAGTGTCATACTAAAAACAAATTTATACAAAAAAGATAATTCATTAAAGATATCTTCATTTTTAAAGAAAAAATTATAGGAAAATACAACCAAAGAATTAACTAATATAAACTTTACTAAAATTTTCAAATTGCAAGTTTAAACCATTAAATATTCTATATATTCATTTAAACTGATTCCCAAGTTTTGTGTTAAATTTTCCTTCACAGATTAAAATTCAGAATTCACACTCAAACACAGTATTTAATGCTAAAATTTCAAAATGATAATCAATATTTACCGTATGTGCCTTTTGCCTAATGACTTTAGAATTAGATGTCAGATTGTTTTTAATTACAACTGTCTTTACAGATCGTAAAAATTTCTATGGTCACATTATTTTCAGGTCTCTACTAATGTAAATTACAAATCATATAAATACATAATCGTAAACACGCTTATATAATATAACTATAGGAATAATGTTGATTTATGACTGTCATGGTTCCCAATCAAGACTACAAGAAATGGTAAAAGGAGTTAATTCTGTATCCAAGAATAATTAGACCATGAACTACTATGCTTTCCTTTTCCGCTTAACTTGACATCTATATAAGGCGGTCGATCAAGCCAGCCATTAATCTCGGTTGATAGTTCCTCATGATCGATCATCATCATTGAAGAGAAAAAGTTCACTTGAAGTCTTCGTAATGATTAACTTTTTTTCTTAATCACCTGTTTGTACTTGTTGAAATAAAGAAATTCGCACGAAAGTACATAATAATGAAAACTTTCAGCAAAAAATATTCAGTATTTTTTAAATATTCTAGTTGATAATATACTACTGCGTCTAAAAGTAAGATCAATTTTCAATTTAAAATTCCCTGGGCTTATGGAATTTCGATTTTTTTTTCTTTTTTACGGTTGCTGTCACTATCCTGAATCTGCGGGAAATATAAACGTCAAAATATTCATTAGTCTTTTGAATTACGCTTGGCGTTGTGAGTCGTTAAAAGTGATTTTGGCGATGTTTGAAATGTCTTAATTAATTTAGCAAAGAACTTGCATTCAAATTTGTCTGCTGAAACATATAGAATGTTGCAGAAGGTATCTGGTGAGCATTCCTATATCGGAAAGAAATGTTTAGAAAGGGTATAAAACAGTTCAAAGAAGGCAGAGAACGCGTTGAAGATGAAGATCTCTCTGGTCGACCCTCAACCTCAACCGACGAAGATCACGTCCAAAAATTAAAAATTTGGTGTTTGTAAACCGTGGATTTACAATTAGAGACCTTGCTGATGATGTTGGAATTTCAAAAGGATCGGCCAATTCCATTTTGGGTCTCGAACGCATCAAATCTCTATTGGTACCGTGAAACCCAAATCGTTCCCCATCCACCGTATTCACACCGCGCGACTTCTGGCTATTACCTAAACTCAAAAGACCACTCCGGGGACACCGGTTTGAGTCGATTGAGGAGATTCAACTTGAATCGCCGCGCGCTTTAAAGGCATGCATTGACTTTTTAACATGCATTGAGGATTGGAAAGAAGTTGCCATAAGTGCATTGTGCACGGAGGGGATTACTTTTGAAGGCGATGAAATAAATTTGGAAGAATAAATAAAGAGTTTTTGAAAAATAATTGATCTTACTTCGTACTTTCTGGGCGCAGTATTAAATGAATAATTAAATCATGCATGTAAGAGTTGTTTGACTTGAAAAGCAATAAATTAATATAATCCCAATTTAATTATATTTAATATAATATCCACCCTTAAAATTAACTGGATTTTTATAAAAATTATTTTTTAAATCATATGCAGTTAACAAGTATAAAATATTCTTCTTGACTTATTAACAACTTATCCTTGCCTCTGTTAATGTAAATTACAAATCTTATAAGTGCATAATCGTAAGCAAGCTTATATATTATAACTATAGGAATAACGTTTGATTTATTACTGTCATGGATCCAATCAAGGCTACAAAAAATAGTAAAAGGAGTTAATTCTGTATCCAAGAATAATTAGACCATGAACCACTATAAGCTTCTCTTTTCCACTTAATTTTACATCCTTGTCAGATTACACCTTAAAGAATGCTTGATAGGTCTCTATCTATGCTGAGTGAAACACAAGGAGGAAAAATATTACCACAAGGTGGACAAATATTGATTTAGGCTCAAGGTTCACGGCTAAAGTAACACAAATATAATTATATTGAACGCAATATTTTCGCTTAAAATAAGCAAGAGTTTCTTATTCATTATACATTCTTGTTAATGAATAAGACAACAAGGAATGCACCCCTATTTAGTGAATGTTTCTAAATAGGTCTTCACCTAAGCAAAGTAAAACATGGTGTACAATAACTGTGGCTTTTCATGACACTTCAAGACTGATAAAGTGAACGCTTTTATTATGAAATATGTCAACATACATCGCAAACTTCATACAGTATTTTTTCTAAAACCATACATATACAGTATTTTTTCTAACATCATATATATATATATATATATATATATATATATATATATATATATATATATACACCCACAAGGTTTAGAGTTATTGATTTGTGTATTAAACAATTATTGTATTTAGCGTACTATTTGCATTTAAAAGGAACAAGAGGTTATTATTCATTACACATTCTCGCAGAAGACTATGCTTCAATGAATATGTCAGGATAAGTCTTCATTTAGGTGAAGTGAAACATCGTGGTACAATAAGGGATGATTCTCATGACTCTCCAAGACTGATAAACTGAATGCATATCATGAAATTTGACTGCGTACATCGCAAAACTTCATACAGTATTTTTCTTAAAATCACCTGAATACATTCCCCAAGGTGTAGGATTATTGATTAAGGGAGGCGTAGGTTTATTGATTACAGGGTTGCAGGCCTAAAAGGGTTTAAAGGAATGTTAAGCCGTTTCCAACCAGTCATTTAGATCCATTTGACCAATCAGCTGGAAAGGTTTACTAGCGAGGTTATTTATTAGAGGAATTGTTCCAAGATATTCCATTTTTTTTAAATAAAATATGGAAAGTTTTTGAATGTGCAAAAAAAAAAAAAATATTATTTTAATAAAAATATAACGATACTTTGAGTTATTAATGAGGGCCATTTAAAACAAATATTTGATTATGCATGAAAATATTGCTATGATTAATTATTATATTGAATTAATAAGTTATTTATTTAACTTCAGTTGACAAATGCTTTCAAACCGTCATCTCATCTTTATTATATAACGAAGAAATTAAAATAAAAAATATGTATTAAATTTGTGTCATTTTATGTGGTTTTAAGAAAATTATTGAAGGAATTTTTACAATTAACATAGACATGTTTAGTGTTATGTTATTATTATTATTAATTCCACAAGGTGTAGAATTATTGATTAAAAGAGGTGTAGGTTTATGGATTCAAGGGTCGCATCCTTAAAAAGGAATGCCAATTAATTATTTTATTGTTATTAATTAGTATTTATTTGTTATTGATTATTTTAAAGAAATGTTAATTAATTATTATGCAGCCATATGAAACAAAAAAAACTTAATGATAAATAATGTACCAATTTTCAAAGTTTTGAGAATAACTTGTATCACCAATACATAAGATTTTAGGGAATAAAATATTAACTCATCAAAGTGTACATGAAAATATGAATCTTCAGAAAATAAAAATATATATTATTAACAAAAATTCTCTTTATCGAGTTTCGCACCAAAGGTTTCTTTTCTTTCAAAAACTCCAAAAGGAGCTTGTGAGGATTCTCGGGTTTACTAAAGTAAACATGTTGACTAGAATAAGGTATAAGTTGGGCGCTGAACATCTGCTAAATAATGAAAAATTCTCACGCCAAAGATCTTTCATTTGTCAGCTAAACTTCTAGGGCTTTTCTTGATAGAATCTCTGGATGTAATTTTATGTATTTTGAATATTATATGTTACAAAATTCAAAAATTGACATCTTGAAAGGTTTCATTGCACTTGCACTTTATAGTTTTCATCGAATGCCTGTTGATGTAGGATGCATAATTTAAAACCATAAATTCAAATCATGTCTAACAGAAACATGAAATATTTATGTCTTGAAATGTTCTGGATGAATTTTTAATATTTGACTTTATCGTACATGAAATATTCTACATCTATAAAAATGGCTATCTACAACTCAAAGCAAGTTTTAATGGTTAATTTCTAATACAAGTAATTCAATGCTAATGCTCGAAAAGGTAAGAGAAAGGATTTGTTTTAATATCAGAAAATTTTGAATGAAGTTTAAAAAGTTAAAATTTAGTAATTTATATGTTAAACCCTTGAAAATATTTATTCTGACAATATACTTTAGAAACATATAATAAATGTGACCAAAATTTGTTATATGCTTTTAATTAAATTTCTTATGTTTTAATAATCATATTTTTTGAAATTTCCTATAAATTTATTATTAATTATCAACAGAATAAAGAAGCAGGGTTCTTCTATTTTATTATCATAATTTAAAAAATACTGAATCTTTGTCATATTTATATATCATTGTCCTCTTTAAAAATACGTGTTCATTTTGAAGCTTTTAAATAAATTATTGCGTTATCCTAAAATTAAAAATTAAAAAGGATAGCGAAAAGTTAAAATTTTATTACTCAAGAAAAGTAAAAATATTTTAGATTAATGAAAATTTTTCTAAGAGTCATGTATTCAATTTCATAATTAACAGAGGTATTTCTTCATGACAAGAAAGATGAAAACAAAATAATTATTTAGCTTTAAGAAATTAAATATATCTCGTGTCAAAAGATTAAACCATTTACTTTAATATATATCATGCAAAACATTTTTTTTCTCCTACTTTACATTAGTTAACGATTCACCAGTAAGTACAGGCATACGAGAATATTGAACTCATTTATCTTTTTTGGCTGGAAATTTTGAAATTGTCAGAACTACAGATTGCACATTTTGCGCCATCCTGGGAATTCAGTAATATGGATATCTAATGAATAGGAAAAATTAGAAACTTAAAATGATGCAAGTTATTTAATTAAAAATAAAACTGAATATTTAGCTACAGTGAAAATAGTCAAATATACTCCAAAAGTGCGCTAACATTGTAAGTGAAAGAAAAGATAGTTCAGATTCCTCCAAAAGTAATATTATTTCTGAAAAGAGTGAACTCGTCATATTGTTCTCAAAAGAGCCACAAAATGTAATTTGTATTTAAAGTAAGATATTTCAATTGAAACATGGAACTGAATATTTTGCTTCAGTGAGGCTATTCATGATGTGTAATTTAAAATTTGGGGTTTCAAATGTCAATATATGTGTGTGCTAACTTCTAAAAAGTCAGCATTGTAAATGAAATAAAATATAGTTCAGATTCCTCTAAAACTGATATTATTTCTGAAGGAATGAATGCGTTCCATTCAATAAATAAAAGTTGTTTCAATTTCTTACAAAATTAATATTATTTTTGAAAGAATGAATGCGTCATGCTTATTTTCAAAATATCAAGAAAAGGAAATTTGCATTAAATGAAACTTATATATCAATGGAAACATGGTACTAATTATTTTCCTTTAGTGAGCCTTATTTACCAGGTGTGGCGAATAATAATTTTCATATTTTCTTGAAAGAAACGCGTTTAATTTGGGACAAATGTAAAAAATGGTTTATTCAAAGTATGCGCCTTCACTAGTCACATATTTACCCCTTTCTCGGGCAGTTTGTGCATAACGTCCCAGAAAAACCGTACTTTATTTTTGAGGTGGTCCAATCATGAAGCCAGTATTCGACATCTTCGTGAATGTTAAAGTGTTCCATGGAATATGCATGAGTCATGGATGAAAACAAGTGGTGTTCTGAAGGGGCCAAGTCCGGTGAGTACGGCGGGCGGGGTAAGACTTACCAATCAAGTGCAAAAATGGCGTTTCGGATCGTTTTTTCTGTGTGTATGGGGCGATGTCGTCCTGCAATATCGTTTTACCGTGTCTTGCAGGCCATTCTGATCGTGTTTTGATCAATGCATATTTCAAATCGATCATTTGTTGACAGTAACAAATGCCATTAGCTGTTTCAACTGGTTTTAGACGCTCATTGTCAGTTCGGTCGTTGCCGGTTGACATGGATGTTCGTTGTCTCTCAAGTCGAAATGACCATTTTTAAACGTCTAAATCTACTCACACAAGTGTCTTGCGTTAGGTCACCGTTGGTTTTCACAAGTATCACTCACTTATTGTTGTTTTATTCGAACAAGAAAAGCAGTGCGTGCCGCAAATGCTCTTGATTTGGCTCAGAATATCGGCATGTTTAGCACACGAAACAAATATGATGCTACCTCGAGATCGTGCAAATATCAAGCTTGTTTTGAAAGGGTATTGTCATAGCAACAAAAATGACATAGCAGGTGAGATTGTTAACCAGCCCTTGTTTCCAGCGCCATCTCTTAAAAATAAGATTTATTAACAACTATAACTGGCATGATTGAGAAATTTAAAAGGTCGAGGTTTCGAATATATAACGAGCGTGTGCTAACATCGAAAAGCGCGCATTATAAAGGAAATAAAAGTTAGTTCAGTTTCTTATAAATTTAATATTATTAAATATCCTGTTTGTTCTCAAAAGATCAAGAAAATGAAATTTGCATTTAATGCAAGATATATCAATTCAACCCCTGCAATTGAATATATTGCTTTTTAATGATTGATTTAAAAGTTCGGATTCGGCTTGTATGTACTGATGTACTAACAACGAAAAATCCAGCTGGCTAAAGGTGAGATGATGAAGTACAACATACTATATTTTAATAAATTATATGTCACATTTTTATATTATATACATAAAATAAAGCACATTTACGTCATATTATTAAATTATACGGAAAGTAAATCATACCACGTTTTAATATATAATATGGAAAGTTAAACAAAACTAAAAATTAATAAAAAAAAATAGCAATTCGTTTTAGTTCAGAAGAATTTAAAATGTAATTGTGTAAAAGCAATTTTTATTTTATAAAAAAAAAAATTAATACAAATTTATATTTTTAAAAGTGCATGAATCAGATTAGTTTTCTTCTTTAAACACAGCACAATGATAGCGAAAATAAAACATTTGCTATAACTATTTAGAGAATGAAATAAATATCACAATAAGAAACATAAACCAATCTAATTAACTCATAAAACATTTCGCGAAAATCAGATCATTGACTCGGAAAATTAAATTATCACAATTTGTCAAGCATTTCTAATTTGAACTCCAGGGAAACACAAACACTACTACTCGTATAATAAAATATCAATACTTAATCCTGTAAAGAAAATTTAATATAAATTTAGCGAATGTAGCTTCCATGATCTCTGACTTTGTTTCTTCATATTTAGCTGTTCTAGAAAGAGCTAAATGCATTAAGACTTCCCTGAGGTGGCCTTTTCATCTCTCTTTTAGCTTCTCATTTGAGTTTTAGTGTTTGTTTAAACTTAACAGAAAGCGTTCCGTCGGTTCTGCACAGAATAAACAAAGCATACTGTCTTTAAATGGTTAAATGTTTATTTCGTGTAAGAGTTTTAAGCAAGTTAAGAAGATTGTTTAAGGTGACTCTACTTTATTATATTAACATCAGCTAGTAAAGAAGATTTTCACGACTACTTTCTGAAAGGAACAATACATCTACAGGTCGAAAGGCTTGAGAAGAAGATGTAGAGCTCTTTAATTTATGGTAAGTAAACTAAATAGAATGGTTAGCAAAGTAAGTTTTCTTATTTGATTCTATATATTTTATCATTAGGTTGGTATTTTATTAGTTAGGAATAGATTTCCAATTTTAATTAATTGTAAAGAAGTATGAATTTATTATTTTACATCATTTGTGAATGAGGTAAAATAATAAATTCGATGACTGTTCAGACTTCATAGTGTTCGATTAAATTGCTATCTAATCCTAATTATAGTGCTTGATTAAATTGTAATCTAACATAATTATAGTGTTTGATTAAATAGTAATCTAAGTAGAATGGTTAGTGAAGTAATTTTTCTCATTTGGTACTATATATTTTATCTTTTAAGTTGGTATTTTATTAGTTAGGAATATATTTCCAATTTTAATTAATTGTAAGAAGTACGAATTCTTTATTTTACATCATTTGTAAAGATTAAAATCGTTTGACTGAGTATATACCATACAATTAATTACTAGCAATTCGCAAATTTAAATATGCCTTTCGAATATATATTTATCATTTATTTAATATTTTCAATTGAATTTCGATGAATTTTAATGTAAGGAAATTAATTCATCTTTGATTATTTTTATCAATAGAACTGAATTAATTTTAAAGTTTAAAAAGTCGGTGACTGTTCAGACTTTATAATGTTTGATTAAATTGATTAAGTAATTTTGTCCTCTGCTTGGCAAATATTTCTTTTTCCTTTAGAAACCATGATTTGCGCTCATATGAGGTTGTAAGCATGTGTTTAAAAGCCTAAACACCATCGATAAAATTAAACTTTTATTCATATATTTGAAGTTGTGTGTATTTTTGAATTGTGTGAAGTACTTTAAAATTTTATGTATCTCATAAAAATGCAATATTGAGCGATGATAAAAGCTCTTCTTATTTTTGCAGTACAATGAGAAAAACCACATTTCCTATATGTGACAATAAATTAAGAAATAAAATTGGTTTTTCCATTAATTTTAGATTGGACCAATTATACTAAGTAGAATAGTTGGCTTAAGTATAAAAATATGGTTTTCAATTATTTACTAAATACTTATCTTCTAAAACTAATCGCTAATTAGTGGAATACTTTATGGAATTTCTGCTTGAATATGGAATTTAAAAATATATTACAGAAATATATTACATTACATAAAAATATATTACATTTTGTATTTTTTTAGATAATTCATTTAAGGGAATTACGATATTAAATACAATTTACCATAATTAATGTAATTAATTCTAAATTTATTATCGAATCATTTTATAAGATAACATAAATATTTCCTTTATGATAGATAACAATAACTTTCGTAAAAACATAGAAGTAATTTAATTCGTTAAATATTCCTTTTCAAGAGTTTTCCATAAAATCAAGTAATAGTTTTAAAATAGTTTTTAGCTTAATACTGTTCACCATTACCATTTATAATGATATGCTCTGGTAACAGAAAGAATGTCCGAACAATATTTGACTAACCAAAAAGAGATTGAAATTTAAAGTTATTCATGAGGAAATCCTTATTTTCATAATAAAGTTTTCAAATATTTCTTGCAGAGAAAAGAAACAAAACCTCTTGCCTTAATTTAAACAGAATATTCTCATCACTAATAAACAAAGCAATACTTATGAAGACTCGACAGCAATTCAATTGTTTTCCCAACTGGTATTGATTTATGATATCTTCAGCAAATGAAAATATCTTCAATACAATCGAGAATGAGTTTCTATCTAATGAGGATCCTACCTCATTTACTACAATAATTTTTAGAGGACTCGCCTTTATACCTGATTAATAAAACAGATTTAAGACCTTCGATTCTTACCTCTTCAATTTTTTTAAAAATATAATGATGGTTATTAAAATATTCAATATATCCATTAAGTATGTATAGAAAGGACCATCAATAAGTTCGTTAATGATGTCTTTATGCAGTTATAAACAGAATTCCTGTAGTAATTTTTACAGCACAGAAAGTAGAAGATTCGATTTCACATCCAATAAAAATAACAAATTTTGATTTTTTTTTTTTTTTTACCAGTTCCATGTGTGAAAAAAATAAGGGCTGTTATTAATTTCTTCAATGTGTCTGTTATATATGTACAGAAAAGGACCATATATAAGTTCGTTAATGCCATCTTTTTACCATTATAAACAGGATTCCTGCAGTAATGTTTAAACACAGGAAGTTGAAGATTCGATTTCACATCCGATAAAAATAACAAATTTTGATTTTTTTTTTTACCAGTTCCATGTGTGAAAAATAAGGGTTGTTATTAAATTCTTCAATATGTCTGTTATAAATGTACAGAAAAGGACCATCTATAAGTTCGTTAATGCCATCTTTTTACCATTATAAACAGGATTCCTGCAGTAATGTTTACAACACAGGAAGTTGAAGATTCGATTTCACATCCGATAAAAATAACAAATTTTGATTTTTTTTTTTTTACCAGTTCCATGTGTGAAAAAAATAAGGGCTGTTATTAATTTCTTCAATGTGTCTGTTATATATGTACAGAAAAGTACCATCTATAAGTTCGTTAATGCCATCTTTTACCATTATAAACAGGATTCCTGCAGTAATGTTTAAACACAGGAAGTTGAAAGATTCGATTTCACATCCGATAAAAATAACAAATTTTGATTTTTTTTTTTTTTTTTTACCAGTTCCATGTGTGAAAAAAAGTTAAGGGTTGTTATTAATTTCTTCAATATGTCTGTTATATATGTACAGAAAAGGACCATCTATAAGTTCGTTAATGCCATCTTTTTACCATTATAAACAGGATTCCTGTAGTAATGTTTACAACACAGGAAGTTGAAGATTCGATTTCACATCCGATAAAAATAACAAATTTTGATTTTTTTTTACCAGTTCCATGTGTGAAAAAATAAGGGTTGTTATTAATTTCTTCAATGTGTCTGTTATATATGTACATAAAAGTACCATCTATAAGTTCGTTAATGCCATCTTTTTACCATTATAAACAGGATTCCTGCAGTAATGTTTACAACACAGGAAGTTGAAGATTCGATTTCACATCCGATAAAAATAACAAATTTTGATTTTTTTTTTTTACCAGTTCCATGTGTGAAAAAATAAGGGTTGTTATTAAATTCTTCAATATGTCTGTTATAAATGTACAGAAAAGGACCATCTATAAATTCGTTAATGCCATCTTTTTACCATTATAAACAGGATTCCTGTAGTAATGTTTACAACACAGGAAGTTGAAGATTCGATTTCACATCCGATAAAAATAACAAATTTTGATTTTTTTTTTTTTTTACCAGTTCCATGTGTGAAAAAAAAATAAGGGTTGTTATTAATTTCTTCAATGTGTCTGTTATATATGTACAGAAAAGTACCATCTATAAGTTCGTTAATGCCATCTTTTACTATTATAAACAGGAGTCCTACAGTAATGTTTACAACACAGGAAGTTGAAGATTCGATTTCACATCCGATAAAAATAACAAATTTTGATTTTTTTTTTTTTTACCAGTTCCATATGTGAAAAAATAAGGGTTGTTATTAAATTCTTCAATGTGTCTGTATATATATGTACAGAAAAGGACCATCTATAAGTTCGTTAATGCCATCTTTTACCATTATAAACAGGATTCCTGTAGTAATGTTTACAACACAGGAAGTTGAAGATTCGATTTCACATCCGATAAAATAACAAATTTTTTTTTTTTTTTTACCAGTTCCATGTGTGAAAAAATAAGGGTTGTTATTAAATTCTTCAATGTGTCTGTTATATATATACAGAAAAGGACCATCTATAAGTTCGTTAATGCCATCTTTTACCATTATAAACAGGATTCCTGCAGTAATGTTTACAACACAGGAAGTTGAAGATTCGATTTCACATCCGATAAAAATAACAAATTTTGATTTTTTTTACCAGTTCCATGTGTGAAAAAAATAAGGGTTGTTATTAAATTCTTCAATATGTCTGTTATATATGTACAGAAAAGGACCATCTATAAGTTCGTTAATGTCATCTTTTTACCATTATAAACAGGATTCCTGTAGTAATGTTTACAACACAGGAAGTTGAAGATTCGATTTCACATCCGATAAAAATAACAAATTTTGATTTTTTTTACCAGTTCCATGTGTAAAAAAAAAATAAGGGTTTTTATTAAATTCTTCAATATGTCTGTTATATATGTACAGAAAAGGACCATCTATAAGTTCGTTAATGCCATCTTTTTACCATTATAAACAGGATTCCTGTAGTAATGTTTACAACACAGGAAGTTGAAGATTCGATTTCACATCCGATAAAAATAACAAATTTTGATTTTTTTTTTTTACCAGTTCCATGTGTGAAAAAATAAGGGTTGTTATTAATTTCTTCAATGTGTCTGTTATATATGTACAGAAAAGGACCATCTATAAGTTCGTTAATGCCATCTTTTACCATTATAAACAGGATTCCTGTAGTAATGTTTACAACACAGGAAGTTGAAGATTCGATTTCACATCCGATAAAAATAACAAATTTTGATTTTTTTTTTTTACCAGTTACATGTTTTATAAAAATAAGGGTAGTTATTAAATTCTTCAATGCGTCTGTTAAATATGTAAAATCAATAAATTCGGTAATGTCGTCTTTATACTATTTCGTCTATAATTACGTAGATTAGAATTTTAAGATTGTTTTATTAATAGAGAGTAAATAAGAGAGTACAATTTTTAAATCCATGTATTAAATTTTTAGTTATACAGATTTAAAATTTGTGATGCGTTGAAATTTTGACACCGTTCTTCATACTAGGCGGCAAAATTTGCATACAGTATTAGTGCAGTTACTCTAAATTGACTCATTGGGGCTTTTGAATAATGCAACAACTTAAGTTCTGAGTTACTGGCAAAATTGCTCAAATGAAGTGGAATGGTATATAAGTATGTGCTTTAAGAAGTACTCCAGTTCTTTTCTTATTTATTTCCAGATGCGCTCCATTAATTAAATTTATTGTTATTTTATATTTGTTAAATTGTCTTAATAATAATGCTATTATGTTTGAGATCTAATGTTTTGTTTAAAGAACAACCTAATCCATGCACAACGCTAATCCATCACAACATAAAAAAGAACACGCTTATTATTATATTTAGAATATATATATATATTTACTTTCGAGTTGTCGGTTGTTTCAAGATTGTTTTACTAATAGAATGTAAATAAGAGAGTACATATAGAGAGTTCTTAAATCTGTAAATAAAATTTTTAGTTATACAGATTTAAGATTTGTGATGCGTTGTGATTTTTATGCTGTTCATACAAAGCGGTAAATTTGCATGCAGTATTAATGCAGTTACCCTAAATTGATTCATTGAGGCTTTTGAATAATGCAGCAACTCAACCTCTAAATTGTTGGCAGAATTGCTCAAATGCAGAGGGATGGTATATAAGTATGTGCTTTAACTTGTACTCCAGTTCTTTTTATTATCTATTTTCTGATGCGCCCCATTAATTTAGTTTCTTATTATGTTATATTTGTTAATTTTTTTTTTTAGTAAAAATGCTATTATGTTGGAGGTTTAAGGTACACAACCTAAGCCATCACAACAACAACAACAAAAAAGCTTTTTAATTCTATTGAGCATATATTTTTTTTTTTCCTTTTGGGTTGTCGGATCCTGGTCTTGTCTCCTATAAATTTACGGTTTTATTATTTTGAATTAGTTTCATTCACTAAAATCGAACAATATTCTTATGGAGTTAATGATTTTATAATTCTGGCAAACTCAAATGGCCTCCTGATACAAAAACAATTATTTCACTGTTTTACGTCATACCCGTTTTTATCATGATGTGTGTTAATAATGACAGATTCCTATTTTTAAAATATATATATATATGTAATATAGACATCTTTTCTTTTTATTGAAGATGTCTATGTTGCATGTGCCCAAAGAAATATTATAGCTACGGTGAAAACAGGAAACCTTAGAAATTCGCCAAGTGAAATACCTTGCAGATAATGCTAATCGATATGTTGTTGTTTTTCATTTATACGAAATTGTTATTTTATACGGAAAATAACATTTAAGTATTTTGTAAGAATGAGAAGTAAGAATAAAAAATTGCAGTGGAAAATCTACAGTGGAATTTTTTATAATAGAAATATATTTATTATTCTTCTTAAAAATTTTCTAACACCCGCATTGCTGCCGATATAAAATGCATAAGACGAAATAGAATAAAATATTAATTTTGATATAGTTTCAAACAATCAACAATTTCGCCCCTGAAAAGGTTAATCCTATTGTATCACATTGATAACTAGTTTAGAGAGAAATATATCACCTCCCTTAGTTGAGATGAATGCCGAGTAAGATGAAATTAATTTGTGATAACTTTCTAATCTGTCTTCTCTCGCTTCCAATCAATTAATGCCAGCTTGCGCTGATTCAAACGCTAGAATATTATTCCATTCCAATTTTCAAGCAAGAATCTCCTCTTCGATTTGTAATCTCCCACTAAATAGAAGATATAATTTATACGAAAATGTAATAGAACCAAACAACAGAGACGTGATGTATTTTTCTCACTCATTTTCTTATTTTCAAAAGAAACTCGTTTATTCCCTAATACCTGATTAAGATTTTAAACTTAGATATAAAGGCTTTCAAATAATTAGTTGTCAAATAACTTATGCGAACCCTCTGAGCGGTCGATATCAGAGTAAAAGTGAGTTTTTTTTGTGCCTAAAAAAAAGTACCTTGCTAAAGATGAATTAAAATATTGATGTAGGATTAACTTCTAATTTTAAGCTAATATCGTTTCAAATTGTCTTTATTTTTCTAAACCACTAAAAATAATTACAATCCTAATATGATTTAAAAAGACATAAACTGCAAAACTTCATTTTTCATCTTTAATTTCAAATACTGATTACTTATTTTGTTTTAAATCTGCCTGACGTTTATAGCTTAAATTAAAGCTTTACTTCAGCATTTTTAATAGTTTAGAAACAAATTTTAATATGTAAAGAAACCATAGTAGTTTTAATTGCACATTTATTCTATTATAACCATTATTGCCAAATATTTTGGTGATTTATATTAATAACACTATATTTTTATCACTGTTATGACCGATAATAATAAATAATTAAAATATTAAACATTTATTATTGTAATTAATTTTAAATATATTTTTATTAATAATATTATTATTACCACTTTTATAAAAATATCTTAAGTAAAATTAAAACTAATTATTTTTAATAGTCACTTATTGGAAACATTTTCACAAAATAGAAACCTTTTAAAAGGAATTCGGTTATGAAAGAGATTTTTATGTTATAAAATGTCTTTTATTTAATTTGTTACATAAGAAGATATTTTATGTTTAGTTTCCAAGAAAATAATAAATTCCATTAGATAGATGAAACCTAATGATATCTCGATTTTCTGAATTATTTCAGCAACAGTTCTTGATGAAATACTTTATTGCGTCATTTTTTTCGGTTTTGTTTTGTCGCTCTACGGCCAACTTATGCCCACTTTAGGCTAATTAGACCGGGACCTACAGTTTAATATGAATTCCGAACCACTCACAAACATCCATGCTTATTCTGTCATATAGTCAATTATATATCAATTATCAGTCACAGTATGATACAATGATAATAACATGATTATGGAAATGGATACTATTTAGAAAAATTTTAAACGTGCACAAATATATTTTGGAAAGAAAGCTATTGATCATTAATTTAAGAAAAAAATTTTATTTCTGTTGATGTTTTAAAGACAGTATTTAATTTATCAAACATTAATAGCATTCAAGAAGTTACAAGTTTATTTCTATGATTCAAGCAGAAAAACATTTATTTAAATTAAAATAATTTTTCATTTCCCAGCATATTGAAATGACTACATATACACACAAAATACATTTATGCGATTGGGAATATTTCTATATCAAATTAGATTTTAAACTGAATTAAAAGTATTTAGTTTGAGTTTTGGTTTGGTTTGTCGCTCTACGGTCATCTTATGCACACTTTAGGCTAATTAGACCGGGACCTACAGTTTAATATGGATTCCGAACTACTCACAAACATCCATGCTTATTCTGTCATATAGTCAATTATATATCAATCATCAGTCACAGTATTAGAGAATAGAAATCTCCTCTTATTTCTTCCTTTCTTAATAAATATTCAGACCTAATGAATTCTGTCTTTAATTGGATGCTTTGAGTTATGACGGAATCTCATCTTTTAGTTCACATATAATCCTAAAGCCATTTCAACAGCTCAAGGAATGCGTCATGATCCCTCTGTAACAGAAGGCATCAGAACAGCAGAATGTCCTTTGCATTTGCTGTCCTAACACATACCTGTTGGCAATGCGTTCTTGAGCAAAAGAATGTCGCTCTGAATGCCGTTCAATCGATGGCGAATGCTTCTCACGTCTCACACGGAGCTCTTTCTCTGCGGATGACTATTCATTAGAAGGAAGTTTGGGCTGCAATGGAGAGATTTCAACCTTCCATAGCTCAAATCATAATGGACTCAGTGCAGCCAAAAAGGCTTTTGCAGTGGAGAGAAGCATCGCCATCAACTAGTCTTGTCTCGGCTACTTCGCTTTTGTTCAAAGTGGTTTCACAGTAGTAAAGGGATACTTAACGGTGTAACTTATTATTCAAGCTACTGAGTTGGAATTTTAAACTTTTTCCAGTGGTATCATATATAAATTATAGCATAAACTACGTTGGTATTCCGAAAACGAAAGTTGGGACTGCATTGATCATTTTTAGGTAATTTTTTAAAAAAGATTTTTATCTAAGATTCTCAAATTTTGATGCTGTTTGAAAAAATAAAATCAACACTTTTCAATGATAAGGTACATTAATTGTTAAGGGATTATAATTTAATAATGTTATAATTGAAATATTGTTATTTTCAAACACCTGATGATTGCAAAATTGATATGACGTCGCTCACCACTAGAACGGTATACAAGTAACAGATTTCCTTGATCATTACAAGTTATAAAAACAGTTCGAATTGTTTTTCACGAGATTACAATCCACCTAATGTATAGAGCAATAAAATTGATTTTAAAAATCCAAAACAAAATTCTACTTATTTTAAGCAGTAGTTTTTTTTTAATAGTACTGGAAAAAGTCAGTGGTCAACATTTAGCCTGCATAGTCTTCGAATTCGTCTATAACTTCTCTCACAATATTTTGATATGGTAATGGCCTCTTATTAGATATGGGAGGCTTTCCTAGAATATTCTTAAAAGTTTATTTTGAAATACGGGTAAAAGTCAGCGGTCAACATTTAGCCTGCATAATCTGCTAATTTACCGATAACTTCTCTGGCACTATTTCGATATGCTAATAGTGCCTCTTATTAGATATGAGAAATTCTATTACTTCCTTAAGTAAAACCGACTGTTTCATGTAAGAAGATCACGAATAATTTATTATGCCTTGGTTGATGAAGAAATAACATGCTGCCAAATTAAAAGTAAATCTGTCACTTTAAGTGGTCAAAAATAAGTGACGACAAAAAGCTACTAAATTGTTCGTCTGCCCAGCTAAGCCCAATGCGATCTCTGACTAGACAAATGAAAGTTGTTTTTTTTCCTACAGTATTAAGAAGAATCAAAATTTAGAAGGAATATTTGAATATCATTCATTTACAACAAGTTACTATACTGATGCTTTTTCTTTTATTATTATTAACCTTATTTCAGTATCGCAAAGTAATCTCAACATGGCATGCTGAAACATTCATGGTAATTACGTGATTTTACATCAAGATCTATTTAAAACATTACATGATTTTTTTTTAAGAAGAAAGCACTGTGTGTGTTACATAAAAGAAATTATTTCCAATGTGTGAAAACTTTGGTTAAGATATATAAAAGATCTTTTTCCACTTCAGAAACAACCTTCCTGTGTTCTAAAAAAGGTATATTTAGAGAAATGTAAACAACATGGAAATAGTATATAACCTATTTTTTGTTTCACTTATAAAATAGTTTCATTTAGTTCCTATTAATATTTATACGAATACTGGAATTAATATTTGTACTAATTTTATGCTATTGATTTTTGTATTAAAAGAAATTATATTTTTCATGAGATCGATTTTCTTACAAATTAATTTATAAGATATGGGTGTTGAATCATTACATTATATGCATTTTCCAGGCTTCTGTCAGATTTAATCAGTGCTTAAACAAAGTATCAAGATGCTTATCAAAAAATACGTTACAACTCTTTCAAATTGCATGAAAGTTTTCAAATTAAAAACGGAAAGCGATTTATCATTTGAAAAATAAGCAAAGTTATTGTAATACAATAAATTACAGTAAAATAATAACGATTATCACAAGATAAATAATAGCGTTAATGTTCAGCAGAATAACATAACCAGCTACGATTTGTTCAGACAACTGAATGAGATAACATTATTTTTCGGATTTAAGTAACTCAGTTTCAAATTCGTTAATCAGGCCATAAAGAAATTGCCTGTATTTATTTACGCGGAAAATGAACCCCTTAAATTCCTATGCCCTTTCATGATTATTTTCTTTGCAAACCACCTACATTGCGTCGAATTTAGGTAAAAAAACGTGAAATTTATTACATTTGGGGTGGAGATTCATTTCTAAAATATCACTTGTAGCTTAAATCAAAGCTATCGATTTGCTTGAAAATTCCGACATGTATCTTAAAATTTCGTTAAAAATAAAAATTATCGTTATCATTATCGTTATCGACATAAAATAATAACGATAATGTTCAGAAAACCCCTAGATTAATTATCTAGGAAAAAAAAATTTAAAATTAATTGTAGTTAAAATAAAACAAGGACAATAAAATTACTTGTAATTAAAATAAAACGATAGACAGCATAAACATTGAACAAGAACTAAACAGATGACTCTGAACACTATTATTTAGGTTTCTGCATTAAATATATTTCTTTTCTATTCAAATATTTGTTTTTGTCTTAAAAAAAATTGCAATTATAAGACGGTTAAAAAACTATATGCCATGTTCCCGAATAATAATTTATAGCCCTACACTTTTATAATTCTTTATAAAAAAGCTTCTTCATAAGTCCCTCTATTAAATAAACTTTTAAAATGCTACTAAAAATTAGAAAAGCAATTTCTTTTTATTAACAAACACTATTCGCTCGTCACAGAAAGTTTTGCATAGCAAAGAAAAACAACTAAGATTTTCTGAGCAAGGAATTCTTTTATTGAAGAACAAAATGTTTCTATTTTTTTCCTTTATTTTGAAAAAATGAAAAGGGATTTTAAAGTAAAATTCGTTTCAGCATTTTTTGCCGGAATAGACACAAACAACTCTCAAGCATATGTTTTATTTTGTTGCTGTAGCTTTACATCTTGAATAGGAAAAAATGCGATTTCAAGAAAGCTTATGAAAATAAAACAGCGCTGTTTTACTCCTGATTCCAGTGAATTTAAAACATCTTCTCAAATAGTGTCAGTGAAAAATACGGCCAACATCTTCGATGAATAAAAAAAAATTCGTTTTTCCTTCGTTTTTCAAATAATCTGACATCAAAGAAACTAGATTTTCGAATTTAGAGATTCCAATGAATTTGAATCGCAACAGGACAGTTGAAGAGCTTATAAAATACGACTTGTCGAGACACATTTTGTTATTTTGCATCGCTTTTGTGTGGAGAATCTTGCATAATTTAGCAGCATTTTACATTGATTTAGCCTCAAATGTAAGAGAAGTCGTGAATAAATTTTCAATGAATATACAATACCTTTTAAGAGTTACCAAAAACCTTTTCAAGGAATTTCAGCTGAATCTCAACTACACTGCAGGGATTCTTAGAAATGCCATTGAATAGGTTAAAATAGGAGGGATAAGTGATAAATGGCAGGAGTGATAAGTGAATTTTTGGCAATGACGTGAAAACTGATATTTATAATTTTAGTTCACTCTTAAATATAATAAATATATATATAATTAAAGTTACACTTTCAAAATGCTGTAAAATAGAACCACTTCTCACAATAAGTTCAAATTTGAACTGAAGATACATGAAGAACGAAGAAACAGTATGGTATCGAAAAAAAAAAAAAAGGTCCCGATTTTCCCCATCCATTTTGGCATGACCTTGCAATGCTCTATGGGCTTTCCATTAACACTTTCACAACTATTGAATGACTTGGAAGTCCTTTTTTCCGTCAAAAACCGAAACAATCAAGCACATTGAACATTACAGTTGGTTTAATGAGCAACTAATGCCAAATACGTTGTCATTTCGATTCAAAATATCACTGGTAGCCGAATTCACTTTCTTTATGCCGCTTACAGCGTCATCTATTAATACACTTTGGAAACTGGGAAAATTATTTAACCAAAAAAACACAGGGTGATTTAACAGTCAAGGGAGAAACTTTGAGGATTAGTACAGTACTACCGACTTTTTGTATAGATATGCATAGTCGGAAGTGACGTGTTGAGGAACGAACACATTTTCAAACAAATTTCTCGTAACAGCCAGGAACACGAAGCTAACTGATACCGTCATGTGACGAATTTCTAGTCCTCTGGCTGGCAATCCAGATGTGCATTCTATTTTATTCTTACTCTCTGTTTGCAGACGTGACTCAAGTTTACTCGATTGAGGATCTTGTTGTTCGACTATTCGACGATTGTGGTTACAAGCGTGAACAAATGCCTGGCATCTTTGGAACCAATCACTTCTTCACACTACCAAGCATGAGTTACTGTTGGTGGCAGCAATATTGAGCATTTATTGGAAACATTGAATTCCAGAAGTACCTTGAAATGATGTAAATAAATAATGTTTTTCTTTTCATGTCTAATTTTTTTTTTTTATGTTCGTAAGTAAACGCGTCAATTCCGACCATACATTCCTAAAAATGTGTGTTTTAGTAAGCTGCACCACCCCTCAAAGTTGGTCCTATGAACGTTGAATCACTCTGTATATCATTACATTGATAAGAAAATCATGCAATGTTATAAATGATACGTTGAGATACGGTTGAATATATACCATCTCACATAAGTCCTTATTAATTGTAAATAATAGAAAAATTGTTGGAAGTTTGAAAGGAATAGGGGGAAATTTGATAATTGTAGTTTAATGTGCTAAAAAGTTCCCATTGTCGATTTAATTCTTTATAAACTTATCATTTATGTCTCTTTTCAATATTTAACAATAGTTTTGAAACACATTTTCAGGTTTATTTACTGATACTTTAAAAATAGAGTAATCAATTAAAAAACGGATTGCACGTGATAGCATAAAAAAGTATTTTTTTAATTTTCAGCCAAGAAAACAGAAAACAAAATCTTCAAAAATACTTAGAAAAACAGCATTAGTCATCTAAATATTAAATTACATGAAATTGCTAGCAGATCAAATGAGTTAATCCCATCGTATAATGAAACCCTATTTAGGCTTAATTTTCATCTTCAATTTTAAAATTTTCGTTAAGTTACAATTCGTATTTCAGTGGTTATTGTGATTCAAAAATACCAAATTGATAGGCCCAAAAATAATTTTGCACCCCACATTCCATAATTTGCGCATTCTTAAAGTATTTCTTGACTTAATGATCGCTATCCTTCAGCCAAGTTTTTAATATCAGCTCTCATTTATTCCTTTCAAGAAAAATCCAGAGTCAAGGAGAATAATAAATTATGGTTGTTTATCACTCATATTCATGTGCCTGCTTCATTATTAAGAAGAGTTGACTAAAATTTGTTTTTGTAAAAATTCGTAAAAATCTGAAATTTGAACTTAAATATTGTTTATATTGTTTAAAAACTGCTAATTAATTTATTTGTTATCACTCCATTTAAAGTTCGTGAAGAAGGATTATAAATAATACTTCATTTAATTGCTCGACAACTGGATGTGACACCATTGTTATTACAGAAACTAATATGTAAAGTTACCATTATGGATTTTTATCACTCATTTTCACGTGTTTGCTTCATTATTAAGAAGTGTTGACTAAAATTTGTTTTTGTAAAAATTCGAACTTAAATGCGAAGTTTCATATTGCTTAAAAACTGCTAATTAATTTATTTGTTATCACTCAATTTAAAGTTCGTGAAGAAGGTTTATAATTAATTCTTCATTTAATTGCTCGACAGCTGAATATGGCACTATTATTATCACAGAACCTTATCTGTAAGAAATTACCACTCTAATGTTCAAAAAACTTTAAATTTAACCTTTGTTTAAATGTTGAATGAAGAAAACTTATACAGCATACATTACAGCTTATACATACAAACTTATAATGTAGATATTGGCGGTCTAGAGAGTTGATGCAATGGGCATCCAGCGATTAAGTTTCTTTTATCTTTATGTAGTCACAGTTTTGATGCAATTATTGTTATTGTTATGAGTTACTGTTTTGTTTTGTTTGGCTGTTTTACATTTTATCTTTATGCTCCAATCTTATGCATCTGTCATGCATGGCTGCCAATGATGTAAAGTCAAGAGCTTTTGCAATAAAAAAAAATTTAAAATCTTATAATCAATATCAACAAGTAACTTTGCCTTAAAACTCTAATTTAACTTTGCAAAGAACAATTAAACAGACTAATCAATTTATGACAGCAAAATTATAATATCAATTTTAGTACTGGGAAAAATAAATTCATTATGAGTAAATTTATGTGGCAATGTATAAATATTAAATAAATAATCGAAGAAAATTAGTTTCTATAGTTAATATAGTTTCTGAATTACGTATTTTTACAAAAATAATTAAATTAAAGCTATTCATTTTATAACTAATCATTTAAAAATTAACCCAAAGCATACATCACGTTTATTGTGCAGTGATATTTAATATATTTATCTATTATATATATAATTTATTTTAAACTGTTTTTAAGAATTTTTGTATCTTAATAATTGAATATGTTTTAAAAAATATTTACAAATATTGAAAAAATAACTAAGAATAATTTTATTAATGTAATTGTTCGCCATTGATCAATATCGTATGAATTATGTACACTGGTGTCCAAAAGTTAAACATGAATCGTAAAATGCGAAAAACATGGAGTAAATATTCGTAAAATTATTCCCCATTTCTTGCGGATATTAATTGGGTGAAGAAGAAGAAACATTGGGTTTATGCAAAACTTTTCAGTCGACTACGTCCTGCGCGAAACACCTGCGCATGTCGGAACGCAGAGAAACCGATTCACGCAGTATAGGCAGTCCAGACAAGTTTCGTGTAACTGCTGTGCGAAGGAACGTTGTTAACCCTCAAACAAGGTGAATGATAGCCCAAAGACGCCAAATGGACATGTTTGCGAAAGGAAGAATCATTGGAATGCTGGAATCCGGACGATCACAAACCGAAGTGTCTCGAATTTTGAATGGGATCAATCTGTGATCTCAAGACTGTGGCAGAGGTTTCAAAGAACGGGAGATGTTATCCGACAACCAGTATCAGGTCGACCAAGAGTCACAACCCCTAGCCAAGACCGATATCTGGTAATAAGTGCGCGACGTCAGAGGGGCAGTACTGCCAGAGCACTGTGTTCGGCGCTCACAGTCGCCACAGGAATACGAATTTCGAGACAAACTTTTTACAAGAGACTCAATCATACTGGCCTGTATGCCAGAAGACCAGCAGTTTGCATTCCCTCACGTCTGCGCATAAACGCGCTCGTTTGAACTGGAGTTTGAAAGATCAACATTGGAATGTGGGCCAATGTGATGTTCAGTGATGAGTCCCGGTTTAGTCTGAGTAGTGATTCTCGTCGGGTAACGATATGGAGAGAACGTGGAACACGTTTTGAACCAAGAAACATAACGGAAAGACATCATTTTCCATCAAGGGGAGTAATGGTATGGGCAGGCATCATGATGGACGGTCGCACAGACCTCCATTTCTTTGACACGGAGTCTGTGACTGGTGAAAGATACAGAGACGAAGTTCTTGAGCCTTATGTTCGCTTGTTTCGAGGTGCTGTCAGTCCTGACTTCATATTCATGGATGATAATGCGCCATGTCACCGATTGGTGCTGGTTGATGACTTCCTTGAAACGGAAAACATCCAGCGCATGTCGTGGCCTGCGAACTCCCTGATTTAAATCCTATCGAGCATGTATGGGATATGCTCGGGAGACAAATTGCAGCTCTTTCGCACCCACCAAACTCCGTTATAGAACTGAAGAGAGCTCTTCAAGAAGCTTGGAACCATTTGAGCCCACAACTCATTCATCATCTCATAGTAAGTATGGTAAATCGCTGTGCAGCGTGCCTGGCTGTCAGAGGTGACCACACGCCTTATTAAACTGCAGCATCAGTATTTTATTTAATATTTTCTTTCATTTTCTTTAAAGTGTGAACCCTTGCTATGCTCAGTTTTCTTTCAAACTGCTACTTTGGATAATAAAATTAATTATTATCGTTCTTTTGATTTTCTTTCTTATTTTATAACCCTTTTTACACTCGCATATCACGTTTCCCGCCATTCTGATTTACAGTTCCTTCTTTATTCACATAATTATCAATTATGCTTAACTTTTTGGACAGTGTATATATATATATATATATATATATATATACACACTGGTGTCCAAAAGTTATATATAAATAATAAAGTTATATAATAAAGTTACATATTATATAAATATATATATATATATATATACTAGGAAATATGCAGAATAAATATCCAACAAAAAATTATTTTCAATCAATTCATTTGTAAATTAACATATATTAACGTTAATATTAATATTAATTATTAAACTCTAAACAATGGCACACTGTTTTTTATGTCTCCAACGAAGACGAAGAGGCATTTTATATACATATATATATACATGCCAGGAAATAAGCAGAATAAATATCCACCAAAAAATTATTTTCAATCAATTTATTTGTAATTAACCTATATTAACGTTAATATTAATATTAATTATTACCCTCTAAGCCACACTTTTATGCCTCCAACGAAGATGGTGAGGCATTATATATATATATATATATATATACCAGGAAATATGCAGAATAAATATCCACCAAAAATTATTTTCAATCAACTTATTTATAAATTAACATATATTGACGTTAATATTAACGTTAATTATTACCCTCTAAACAATGGCACACTTTTTTTTATGTCTAGGATGAAGATGGTGAGGCATTTTAATCAAAGACATTCCTTAACCTCGATCTGATTTACTCTTTGTCCATCCTCTTTATTCTGGGAGGGAAAGTCATTTGGGAAGAACCATCTTCAACGAAATGGAGCAGCTGCTGACCTCGTTCTGTTGGATGAAATGTCCCCACCATGATTTCATGTCCAACAATTCTTCTTCCCACGTACAAGAAAGACTCAAGGTGAAATATTTCATAAGGCGACACTTTTGTTTGTTCAATGAAATATGCTTCTTAAATGAAATAAATTTGTAACTTTATTAAACAATTACTTCATTGTTTTCTAAATCTTTTTGTTGAATAAACTAAAATAGGGTACTTAAAATTCTTGAAAGGGCAGGACTTCTACATCATATGATTTTTGAACAAATTCTTCTGTCAAAAATTTAAATGTTTGGAGAATGGCAAGCTGTTTAAAAGTAATAGATTTCATAAATTTACGGTAAATGAGTTCCACATAATTATTTGAAAATATAAAAGTAAACAGTAACTCATAACGATAACAATAATTACATCAAAACTGTGACAACATAAAAATAAAAGAAAATTAGCCGCTGGATGCTTATTATTGAATAAACTAAAATAGGGTACTTAAAATGTTTAAAAGAGCAATAATTTTTTTACATCATACGATTTTTGTAAAATTTTTTATGTCAAAAATTTAAACGTTTCGAGAATAGTAAGCTGTTTAAAAGTGATAATTTTCATAATTTTACAGTAAATATCCTCCCGTAATTATTAAAAATTATATTTTTATTGAACGTTGACAGTGAAGTGACTAAAATTAATCCATTGCATTTGTAAATAACTCAATCAAATTAATTCTCATCTAAATGATTTTTTCATTTGTTTTAATAGTTATACAAGGTGATTATAATTAAAGACCCCCTTTCAAAACGCTGTAAAAAATGAACCATTAGTCACAATGAGTTCAAATTAGAACTGAAGATATTTGAAGATGGGGAAATGGCATGACAAAAAAAAAAAAAGATCCAAAAAAAGTTCCACATCGATTTTTCCCATCCAATTTGGTATGGCCTGCCGTGGTGGATGGGCTTTCCACTGATAGTGTCACAACTGTTGAATAACTTTGGAAGTCATTTGTCCCGCCAAGAAATCAAAACAATCAAGCACATTGAACACTACAGTTGGTTTAATGTGCAACTCATGCCATGTTGTCATTTCGATTCAAAATACCACTGGCAGCCGAATTCATTTTATTTATACCGCTTACAGCACCATCTTTTAATACACTTTGGAACTTTTTTTGATGCCGTACCGTTTCCCCCTTCTTCAAGTATCTTCAGTTCAAATTTGAATTCATTGTGACGAATGTTTCTTTTTTTACAGCATTTTGAAAGTGAGACTTGAATTATAATCATCTTGTATATTCTATAATATAGTATTTCTTTTATACTTATATATTCTATTAATAGTTTATAGATATTCTTTTTTAATAGTTATTTATAGTTTTGTCGTCAAATTTTTCTTTTGATGTTTTGTAACTTAAAATTTTAATTATTAAAAAGTAAAATTATTTTAACTGTAATTAAAACTTTTCCGAAAATACATTTCTTCCCTACTATGTCGCTCTGTTTGGTACACACATGCAATATTACATGAAACAGTTTTTATGTTTATTTTGGTACTAAAGCTTTATAATTGTTAAATTTCTTACAAAACAATCACGTAAAGTTTATTTCGTGAGACTTAAAAATAATATATATAATAATTAAAATATTATTCACAAGTAATGGAACATCTTTGTATCTATGAGATAACATTGCAACCATTCGTAACTGAAAACTACTACGACTAAAGTAGTTTTAAACAGGGAAATGCAAGAGAAATTACAGATCAGTTGGAAGACTAAATAAAAATATTAAAAAATAAAGTTTTAAAGCAATCGAAACATTATTATTTCTCTTTCTTTTTTAAATTAGTACAAAACAGAAGATTTTTTCATAGATCGATGTCGATAGTGGCTTTTACAATCGATTCTTTTTGAAGAATTCCATAATGAACGTCGTTTCAATTCATATCTGAATTGATGTCAAGAGCAAGCCTAACATTAGAAAATGTTTTTAAGTGACTTTTCAACTGAAATTCATGAAATTTTGAATTAGAACAAAATTGAAGTTGATCGATTCTTTTCAACGATCAATATCGAAATTAGATTTTACAATCGGTTCTTTTTTTTCGTAAAGTTACGTGTCTCATTTCATATCTGAATTAATATCACTTTTCCCCGACTCATTTTGGCTGACATGCAATAAAACGTGAATTAGAACAATACTGAAGTTCATTTTCATCGATTTCATAAACATTTTCATCGATTTCTTTCATCGATCAATATTGAAATTAGATTTTAAAATCGGCTCTTTTTTTTTTTTTTTTGATTTCATAATGCAACGTGTTTTTTATTTCATATCTGAATTAATATCACTTTTTTTCATGTCGCATTTCGGCTGAAATGCAGTAAAATGGGAATTAGAACAAAATTGAAGTTCATTTTCGTCGATTTCATATTCATTTCGTTCGATTTCGATTATCGAAATTGATTTTACAATGAATTCGGTTTTTTTTATGTTATAATGAGATGTATTTCGATTCCCATCTGCATTGATAGCCCCTTTCAATATAATATTTTGGTTGAACTTCAGGAAAACGGGAAAAAGAAGTTGATCATTTCTTTCATCGATCGATATCGATAAGGGATTTTACAATCGATCCTTTTTTTTGAAGAATTCCGTAATGAGACCACGTTTTAATTCGTATCTATATTGATAACACCTTTTCAAGTAATATTTTGGCCGAAATTCAGTAGAACATAAGTTAGAACCAAAATGAAATTTCTTTCTTGCATCGAACGTTATTGAAATTTGATTTTACAATCCATCCTTTTCTTTTTTGAAGAAATCCGTAATGAGACGTCGTTTCAAATCATATCTGAACTGATGTCACCTTTTCATATGACATTTCGGCTGAAATTCAGGAAAACATGAATTTCCTCTTCATTTTTCATGTTTGAAGGGCAGAATTCCAGAAATGTTAGAACAATCTAACAACTGCATAAAACATCGAGAGAAAAGAAAGTAGACTGAAAAAGTGGTAAGAAATTTCTCCGAAAAAGGGCTTCAAAACAAAAGAAATCCATAATGATTGTCTCCCGAATTTTTCATGTTTCGTTCAAATAGATTGCAGGTGGAAGAGAGTGAAAGAAAGCAGTTCATCCAAGAATATGCTCCAGAATTCTTTCAGATGGCTGTAGAAAACTTGTACAACGACGCCATACATCATTCTCTTTTTCTGCACTCAAATTGAAGTGTCAAAAGCGTACGAGGAATTTTTCTTCAGCATCCTTTCCTGTCTAGATTTACTAAAACGAGCTTACTACTCAAAAATTTAGGCAAGTAGGAGAACTTTATGTACTCAGATTGTAAAGCCCTTAATATCAAAATTGCTGGAACTACAACTTGGAACTCTCGTAATATATTTATTTTCTGAATATCTAGCATTGAAAGGTATTTATTTTGTTTTAAAATCATATCCCAAAACCCAAACATAAACTTAAATATTAAACCCAAGCTTATAAAAGAACAGGTTAGTAAAATATTTTAGTATAATTTTGAAGAAACAAAAACTTGCAAATATCTGTTTTTCTCTTGTAATAGACTTGTTTTTCTAAATATTTAGTATTATAAGATATTTAATTTATTCTAATCTTTGATTAATAAACTTTTACACCAAACACGAACATAAACTTAAACGTTAAACCCAAGCGTATAAAAGAATGAGTTAGGAAACTATTTAGTGAAATTTTGAATTAACAAAAATTTTCAAATATCTATGTTTCTCTTGTAATATACTTATTTTTTAAATATTTAATATTATAAGGTATTTATTTTGTTTTAAACTTTGGTTAATAAAATAATACCCCAAATCCGAACATAAACATTAAACCCAAGAGTATAAAAGAATGGGTTAGTAAATTTTTAGTGCAATTTGAATCAACAAAAACTTTCAAATATCTGTTTTCTCTTGTAATATTCTTAATTTTCTAAATATTTAATGTTATAAAGTATTTACTTTGTTTTAACTTGGTTAAAAAAATTTAGCTCCAAACCCAAGCATAAACGTAAGCATTAAACACAAGCGTATAAAAGAATGATAAATGATAAATCTAATGACAAATCTTCTAATGATAAATTTATAATATGATTATTTTTACATAAAAATAACTTTTTTTATACAGTCAAGATTAAATAACAATTATTTTTTATTCAGTTAAAAAAATTGGTTCCCTATAAATTTGTACTCAGTTTTTAACCCACGTGTTTATTTGAATTAATAGTAATTAATCTATATAATAATTTTTAATTAATAGGAATATTTAATTATTGCTGAAAATAAATATTTTTTTAATTAAATTTAGAATTTTTTTAGAATGTATACAGAACTACAGTATAAATCACAAATTTCATTCAACATCATAAGATAAAAATTTTTTTGATTTTATACATCAGAGACTACTTATCTTCGATTTTGAATTGTTGAATTACTATGAAAAAAAGTAAGTAAGGAAGTTTAATAATCAAAATGGATATAATAAATTATATTTATTTAGAAATAACTTGAATAAAAATGTTTTAAATGAATCCCTCTTTCTTTTTAATATAAAAAATTAAGGTGTTCTCGAGAAATAAATTTGCAGCTTTTTTATGAGTAAACTTGATTTGAATTTTTCCTTTAGAATGCAATGCAATTAATGCAACTTAAAAATGAATTCTTCCTTGGTTGAATATCAAGCATTCAATTAATTATAGTCATTTGCTTATTGGACATAATGAAATGCTTTCTCTTATGAAATATGTTCTTTCTAATCCAATCCAATCATAAGTTTAAATGAGGTAATGCAAGTTATTTCCATTTTCAATAAGTGAAGTGTAATAGGTTATATTATGTTTAATAAATTAAATCTAGGTATAGATATCTAATAATAGATTAGTATAGATATATCATAAATATTTCCGTTATTTATTTCTAATGCCATTAATCAGAAATTTCTTATGATTTATGGAGAAATTTTTTTATGGATTTTGCTCTCCATTTGTAACAATTGTCACTTTATTTTATTGTTATTCGAGCAGCAACTACTTTAGAAGGTTTAAAGGTTATTTCAGCAGTAAGATCCTTTAAAAGGTATATTTCAGTGATTAAGTCCTTTAAAAGGAATATTTCAGTAGTCAAATCCTTAAAAGGTAAATTTCCGTGGTTAAGTCCTTTAATAGATACTTTAAAACCTTACTTAACTTTTTTTTTTCTTAACTTTCTTTTAAACCTTGCTTAACTTACTTAACTTTCGATATATTGTTCATTTATATCTAAGGAAATCAGATTTATCCTGTTACCTTCTAAGTGTTTATTATTTTGTATGAGTTTATTTTGGTTCGAAAATGATTTCAGCCAATTATTTCATTTATATTTAAGAGAATCAGAATTCTTTACCGTCTAAGTTTGGTTTGTCGCTCTACGGGCATTTTTTCTTTACACTTTCGGCTAATTAGACTGGGACCTACAATTTAACGTGGATTTCGAACCACTAAAAAAGAACCATGATACTGCCAGGATTTTTACCTTCTGAGAGATTTAATAGTCTCTTTATTTATTTATTTGTTTGTAGCTTTATTTGTATCTGAGTTTTTTCAACACATTGTTTAATTTATTAAGAAAATATTGTTTCATTTATAATTAAGGAAATCATATTTTCCCTGTTTGTTACCTTCTAAGAGATTTATTGGTCTTTATTTTTTTTATTTACATCTGAAAATGATATCAATATATTGTTTCATTTATATTTAAGGAAATCAGAATTCTCCATTAACCTTCTAAAAGAATTATTAGTCTTTTATTTATTTATTTGTAGTTTTATTTGTATTTGAGATTTTTCAACACATGGTTTAATTTATTATGAAAATAAATGAAACATCATTTTTCATAATTTGTTATTTTCAGTTTATTAGTTAGTGAAATTAGAACCCCCTTGGTACCTCTCTAAGAGATTTTTAGTCTTATCTTTTTATTTTTACATCTGAAAATGATTTCAATATATTGTTTTATTTATATTTATGGAAACTCAGAATTCTCCTCTCTTGCCGTCTAAGTTTGGTTTGCACTACCTACTTTGGTTTAGAACCTACAGTTTTTAACGAGGATTTCGAACCACCACAAACATCCATGATACCGCCAGGATTCTTACCTTCATAGAGATTTATTAGTCTTTTATTTATGTATTTATTTGTAGTTTTATTTGTATCTGAGGCTTTTCAACATATTGTTTCATCTATAATAAAGGAAATTAGAATTCCCCCTTTACCTTCTAAGAGACTTTTAGTCAAGATGAGTAGCACTTCAAGAAACTGTTGGTTCCACTCCAATAGCAGCAAGAGAGAACAGGACCACGGTCTCCGTCATCTGAGCTGGGTGACAATTTGGAGCCGAAGTATTGCCCACATGGCTCACATTGGACACTCCTCCAAACGTACGACATTTAATGTGCCTGCCATTTCAGATCCAGAGATAAGATTCTTTCTAAAATTTCTTCGAATTCTCCAAGAACCTTAGGGTAAAATCCTTACAAGATGAGGTGAAAAAGTTCCAGAACTTTAATTCGTCAGAATGCCTTCAGGTGTACCTGGAAGAATGAAAAAAATATATATATAAATAGATAAACAGACAGATAGAAAATTTACAGTGAATATAAAGTAGATGCGGATTATTTTGTCTTTACAATTTTCGAGCGTTTTAAAATAACAAACAACATCACTTTTTATACGTTTATTTCTTTTATTTGAAATTTTTTTATTTGCTTTATTTTTTGGTTTTTTTATAGAGGATATGTTATCAAACTGTAAAAATATAAATTCTTCTTACTTTTTGAAAAGGATAATGCATAGAATTAGATTTCTTCGGATTTTTCCATTTTTCTCTTACTTTTAAGACACTTTCCTCCACCTGTGTTATTTTTTTAAAACCTAAAACAGTTCGCAGGAAAGTGGCTATGGCTTAGCATGAATCTATGTTAAATCTTTTTTAAAATTTTTAAATGCATACTTATTCTTCTTAAAAATGTAAAATACCTTTTCATGAAAATATAATTTAAATTGTTCTTAAAAAACGAAACTTTTTTTAATTTATTTTACGAGAAAACTTTTGGGTTTTTCTATATTTTGCAATTTTTATCATTTAAACCATTTCCTTTTTATCATTAATTATTTTTCAATTGTTATATATCATACTATAGAATTGATTCATCTTTTACGTGCTATACTTCTGATATTGTATACGATAGATCAAATAATGATCAATAAATATTTTTCCATAGTTGAATACACATCCTAACAAGTTGAATAATATAAAGAATATTTTCCCAAATGAATACACATCGTAATAAGTTGAATAATATAAAAGAATAAGTTTCCCCACAATTGAATACACATCCTAAGTTGAATAATATCAAACAGAATTTTTTTCCCACATATGAATACATATCTTAATAAGTTGAATAATATACAGTATATTTTCCCCATAAATGAATACACATCCTAATAAGTCGAAAATTTACAGAATATTTTTCCCATAAATGAATATACATCCTAATAAAGAGAAAGAATATTATATAGAATATTTTTCTGATGAAAGGATTTTTTATATAAAGGAAAAATATGTAAATAGTAATAAAATATTATTTAAAGAACAAGCATATTAAACAATTTTTGTTCATTTATTCTACAAAAATATTCATATTGATCTGAATTATGGGCATGGCTGAGTAAAAAATTGTATTGCAACTTAAATTCAAAGCTCCATTTACATTAATATTTTTTAGTGAAATTCAGCTTCACATTTCATTATCTTTATTAGTTCATAATCAAAAGAGTGTTTTACATGCAATTTAATAATATATTGGTAGGAGGGAAAATGCAAATCTGAGCTTGATTATGGTCAGGTTTAAATCTTCGTATCATTTCTTGAACTCTTTTATTTCTTACCTTCTTGAAAAAATTACTCCACAGCGAAAATGTAGTTGTGTTAGAAAATACGCCTTTTAAACTTTCGCTGTTTTAACATAATCAGAAACAATTGTTAATTATGCCAGCGATAGTACAAAATCAAAAGTTTTTCCAATATAAATGGTCGTTATGGTGGAGCAGTGTT